>JAQFYM010005009.1:0-14119 GCA_034694785.1 Agrenia bidenticulata
AGGTCATTTTGAGACCAGAAAATTGACATCTACTCAAAACAGTCGATACTTTACTATTTCGTTGAACGGTTTATTTGCAAATAAATATTCACGACGTTTAATATCAATCGGAAATTTCGGCGAAAACCGCATGTTTCATGAGTTTCATCACCATCACATTCCGCCTTGCCTCGAATATTTTATGGATGTGATGGCATTAAAATGTTTGCCACTTTCCAAATCTAAATCGGCCCCATGTGGTAGGAGTCTGTGTGATCACTTTTACCTGTTGCCCGCTTCAAGCGGTCCAGGAATACGGAAATAATCAGAAACTGTTGTTGGTCCATAAATAATTCGTAGGCCTCCAAAACTGTTCCAGTATGGTTCTAAATTAGAGCTTCTAAAATGTCATCCTCATATTTATCGACCTTTGAAATTACTTGTATAACCCTTCCAAGCCTTCAATACCTGCTGATAAATAAAATTCATCAATCTTTAAAAAGTAAAAAGAGAGCAAAGCTCAATTTGGTTGCATCAAGCTACTATATATATGATACATATGATGGACATTTTATGCAAATATTTTTCTACCGAATATCGACTAAAATGATGCATTTTTCTGAGAATTTTTTTAAAAGTTTAGCAACTAAATGTAGAATCCCGGTTTTATCTACATCAAAGAATTGATTGACAATTATTAGAGCATATAACATGGTACTAAAGTGATTGATTTTTCAAGGGTCTTTTCAGGGAGCCTGAGACAGAAATAATTTCAGCAACCAATTTGTGTACAGGATACTTGTAATTTTATTATCCACATTATCTAGATAAGTGTCCTTATCCAGCATATCATTCATTGAGACATGACACATATGAGATTGAAAGATCATCATGAATTCATGAATATTCATGAATGTCATATGTCATCATCATTCATCATCCTCTTTGGAGTTTCGAGTTTGGACCACATCATTGATCAGAATTCATCAGAGATGAGAGATCATTGAAAAGCCCAGTAATTTTCGCCGGCAAACTTTCAATGTCCATACTAACCCGAAGTTTTTTAGGTTGAAATATATTTTGTAGAAGTTCATTGTAATTTGTTTTAATTATTAAATGATAAGTCGTATTGAGCTGATTAGATAGAAGGGAGAAACGAACTGGTATACGAGGACTTGAATATAATTGCTACCCCTTTACTATAAGGTCTCAAAAAATTGTATTTACTTGCTCAATCTTTTCAAATCAAAAGGCAATGTCTAAAAATTCATTTTTAAATTGCACAGAATGATCTTGAGTCTCGTGAAAAGAAAGATTTCAGCTATAGCCGGATCGATGATTCATCGAAACAAACTTGCGAGGTTTTCCAGTCGACCAGGTGACCTCTTGACCTGTATGGGTGGGGCATCAACACATGCTTACTACCAGTATAAGCACCTTCATCTTCATCATCAATCTATGATCAGTGGAAATAGTGATGCTTCATCTAGTTCCGGAGTCAGGCATCTCCACAGCACTTGTACCTGTCTTACCAATGGGCCCGACTCAAGCAATACATCCAGAGGTCAACAAGGTCAAGCAGATTCTTCCGCTGCATCACAACCCCCACCACCGAGGCATATTAATCCTGAGCTTAGAGCTAAGCTGGATGAGCTCAAGGATAAGTTAGCATCCAATGCCTATTTCGAGAAGTATCAGGAAAAGTTTCAGCAGTTGGAGTTGTAAGTTGTGCAGTATGAAAATAATTAAGTACTTGTGTTTATGTTGGAGGGAATAATTTATGGAATGTTTCGATTTATAGAACTGCTCCTAGAGAACTGTTGGCTAAATTAGAACAGTTGGAGAGCCGAAATCGACCTCGACCGATTACTACTGCTGTAAAAAAATCTAGTAGTACTTACTCGCAGACAAAAACTCAGGTAAAAGTCTACTTAAGCATATTTTCTAGGTATCTAAATTGAAGTATTGATTTTTCAAATTTTTATTACAGTCGCTGCAAGATGTGATGGAGGTGGATTTACTCAAAGATTTAGATCGGAACGATATTATCTACGTAAGTTATTTGCATAAAGCCGAATGCTTATATAAGAATTGGACTGTTCTATTAATTAATTTTGATTTTTTTTTAAATTCAATTGAAATTAAATTAGTATAATTTTTTTCGTAGTTGTGGCAAGAGTTTCACCGTAAGAAGGAGGGGGTATTGGGGGCTGTTATGGCTGGGCCAGTTTTCGACCGTTTGGCGGATTTGGCTACGACATTTCCTATGGTACGATACGCTAAATAGTATGAAGTCAGCGTTAGCTTTGTGATGATAATCTCGAAGTTTTAATTAATGGTTTTTTACGCAGTTCGTTATGCCTTTGCCGCGAGATCATGGTTATGAATTTTATTTCGTTCAATATATGGACAATTCATTTCATTTCACGCCACTGATCGCCTACCAAGCTCACAAGGACAATGCCCCGGAATGTCTTCGATTGATAAATTATGGAGATCTCCAATCCTCCAAAGATTTGGTGCTTATGAGAGGAGAATATGACGTTAATTTACTGGTAATGTTAATTAGATGTATACACAATGTATATACTTTCCCTGCTCTTAAAACTAAAGCTCTTAAAATTCGAATTACAGTCCCCCAAAGACGCCCATATGATGGTAGTTCAAACAAACTTTTACTATGGGGAAACGTCCGACTCCCGGAAGAAACTTCTTGAAATATTTTCTTCTAGCCCTGACACTTTTCAGTATATGGATTTGATAGAAGAATTTAAGAAATTGCAAGAGAGTCATACTCACTTGTTCGATCTTGAGGATCAAAACTGAACGGACTTTTTTGTAACAGTGAGTAATAAAAATCTAGTAAATTGTATTTCGAAAGTCATCATCAATATCGACATGTATTGGGTTCTCCAGTATTGCATAAAAAATGTTCATTACCTAAGCGATCTTTGACCTTATGCTTCCATTGTCTTAGAATCCCAAAGGTTTTTTTTTGGTTTCTATTAATTTTGATTGAAAGGAAATGGAAATCAGGGCCACATCAAATTGCATTAAAAATTAAATTCTTTACATTCCAGTGTATTGCAAAAACATTGTTATATAAAATTTGTGCAATGTTCAGTTGCTTGTATTTCATCGTCACGGGGTCAAGGTTTGGGGAAATGATTAGTAACTGAAATGATCAATACAATATAAATAATTTAATCCTTCTTTCAACTTTTTAATTGCTTTTGAGTAATTGTTACAAAGATTAATTTTTCAGGCATTTTCCTCCTCTAATTTGTAATTCATATTGCATGGAAGTGAAGACATTAAAGAAGTTATGTATGTGATGTGTATGGTCTGGTCATGTTTTCTGGCTATTTAAAGTTAGTTGGTAAGTTAGTTCTCATCTGTTGGGTTCGTACATGAAACTCGATTTACTTAAGATTTCTGATTGATTGCAATTGTTTTGCATATTATTACTTGGATTAAGTAGGGAGTTAACTAGTTTACCGGTTTGATACCAATAAATATATAGACATTTTGGTACAATTCTGAAACTCTCTGAAACTACAAGGCTTTTTGTTTGAAAATAAGGATCAAAGCAAAAGGCAAGGTTATTAAAAGATTGATAGTTAAATCTATGGTTATTTTGTAAAATTTGGAGACAAATTGTCCTTTAAATTGTATTAAATTAAAGTCCTTAACTCCACCATTAAGTTGAAAAGGCCTAAGTGCTCGAAAGGTCTTAACGGTGAACTTATTACTAGGGTGGAGTTGTGCCCTCCAAATCCTAATAGCCGCTTCAGACTCTTCATTCAATCTCACTGCAGGGAGTATAGTGAAATGGACTAAGATTAGACTAAGGCCTACAACCGTAGGGAAAATGGGGTAGAAGTACATTGGCAAAATGTTATGAAAATTAATTGTCCCATAATTTCCAGCAACACACGTAACTGCTCCCAATACGCAAAGAATGAAGGCGGGGAAGTTCACGAATTCTTCCCGATAGCAATTGATTAATCTAGCTTCTGTGTACAATTTGAAAAACCGTATGTAATTTAAACTATCTAAAGTGCGGAGACTGTACATTTGAGTTAGAGTGATGTACTTGATGATACTTCTTTGCAGGTTGACCGGGACGGAGAAGAAAAGCATAGAAAAGCATCCCAAACGGCTTATTTCAGACCCCACAACAAATAAAACTACAAGTCTTAAAATCGACACAAGGATTCGGATGTGAAGAAAGTCCATGGACTCCACTGGTATGATGTAGACGGTAACGACGTACTTAATGTAGTCGAATCCCACCATGGCGTTTATGGAGAGTATTGTTGGCACGATTACGCAAATAATGGCTACAAATACGCAAAAGGCGATCCCAAACTTCTCCAAGCCAATTGAAGTCCCAGAACGTTGATTTTTAGCCTTCTTGTATGCTGAAAATTCAAACTTGTAAGTATTCCGCTCGAGTGTAACGATCATGATTAGAGTGTGTCTCTTTAAACTGTTTTTGGTTTTGACGAAAGGCAAGAAAGGTCGGGTACGAAAACTTGGGAGCTGTGACTGTGACAATCAAATTTATTCGACCGAATAAAGAATTATTTTATGAAATGGATTCTGATTAACTGAAGATTTTGAAAACACAAGATTTAAAGATTTGAACTGAACCCGACCATGTGAAACTTTTAAAAGTTAGAATTAATAGCAAGCTGAGTTGCTGTGTTTCAGTTTTTACTGAAAACATACCGGGCGGGGTCCATAATACCGAGTTACCATTTTACTCATAATTAATGTCTTAATGTATTTCCTAACTTGATAAACTTACCTCTTTCTACAGACTTTTCAAATGTAATAACCTTGTTCACTGATAAAACGACCCTTTCCCCCATCATGATAACTCCGATAGAAACTAGAACTGATCCGATTCCTCCAAGGCCAAAAGCGACCAAAATGATCAAATGTTCCAGCGTATACATGGGATCGGGATGGAGAAGAATACTAGTGAGTGCGAAAACAGGGCCCACGAAATGAAAGAATGCCAGGAAAACGATCATGATAATGTACCATCCGATGAGCTCTCGAACGTTGGACGTGAAACTAAACTGTTTTTTTTAGGGTTCCATATGATCGGGTATTTGGGCAAGTGGTTCGTCATTTTTTGGTGCAGATCTATAGCTTTCAAAATAAAATCCGATGAGGACATAATGATTTGTCAAGTAAATGGCAACGCATCTGGAATCAAATAGGAAATGACTGTCGAAAGTTATTTACGAACGGTATTTATAAATCCCCAAGAAGAACTATGGATTTCATTTGAAAACTTGGGAGCTGATATCATCTAGTAGGAGTGCTTTTGGCTAATACGTTCAGTTGGACTAGATTTGATTCATGACCATGTGGGTCATGGTCATGGTTAATTTGCATACATATGAATTTAATAATTGGTTTGTCAGATGAAAGGAGACACTCAGAAACCCCAGTTTTTTATTTGGATGCATAATAAATTCGCACTGATAGTTCTGTTAGGTTTTATGATTTTTTTGTCTATAATATACATAGGTAGTTACGATTGAATTGTAGTTTTATAATGTAAGTGTATGTTAAGACTACGAGCAACCGGAGCAACAGATTCAAGCTTTTACAGAGGGAGCCAAAAATATCGATTTTATTTGTAACTATTGTAATCAGCCTTTGTGTCCTTTGTCGAAAATTATAGAAGGAAAAGACAGGAAAATCTTAGGTCTGTCAACGTTCTATTAATTAGCCTTTATGCTCATAATTTATTCAATAATGTTAGAAATTGACCAGCGTTATGAACAGGCATCGGCTGCAGGCGATTTTCCCTAGAGGAACCTTTGGCAGTGGGGCTGGTCTCCTTAATTTCCTCTTAAACTATTGGGTTGAGAAATCGTTTCCGATCAGTATCATCAGCTTATATGAACTGACATACGATGTAGGTTAATTTTATTTGTCTGACTTGATGTTTTTTGACGATCTGGTTATGTTATTTGAACATACTAGCATTATTGCCCGGCCTATTAGGGAGAGGAAAATTTAGACGCGTTGGCATGGACCTTAGACGGTATCAACTTCTTTTTGAACCTTTGAAGTTCAAGGTTGGATTTTTTTTGACAGTATATTAATAATTATTATTAGTTAATAAATCTATCCAGCAGTTATGGAGGAGTAGAAAAACTTCCACGGACATTTTAAGAGAATTTTAGAGAAGATGGTTTCGAATTAATTCATAATTAGATTTTCAAATAAAAATACAAATAATATTTACCGAGTTTTTGGAAATTTAATTCTTGAAAATACGACAATGTTTACCATTTTAAGTTTTATTGTCGGTAGTATATCTTGCTCTAATTACTGTATCAATTGCACTGTTGACTGTATGATTATATAAAATAAAAATTACACAAGTACTCTTTAAATTGATATTTTGTAGTCCCAGGTAATAATTGGGGATGCTAGACTTGGTCAAGAAATCTTAACGGTCGCTCAAAGATTGACGTGGGTAAGGTAAGAATAGCATTGATCGTGCAGTCTATAATTATCCGATAATACTTGGCCACAAAGTTCCCCTGGAGTCTAGCTATGCTAAAGCCATTGATGGTACACCCTAAACAAAGAGGCCGAATAGCTCGAACCTTCTTGGCAATGTACTTGTTCCTTGGGTGGATCTTGGACCTCCAGAGATGAATAGCCTCTTGGGACTCCTCCTGCAGCTTAACTCCAGGGGGTACGCTGGAATGCAATAACGTGACGATAAGGACCGAAGCGATCGGGAAGAAGGGGAATATGGACATGGGCAAAATATGGTAGAGCTTGATCCAGCAATAATTGCACACCACCGTACTCACCACACCCTCAAAGATGAAGATGAAGTCAAGGACGCTGGCAAACTCTGAGCGGAACGAGTAGATCAGCCAGAGCCTCGTGTACATTTTGATAAGGATTATATAATTGTGTGGATATAAGGCCTGTTGGGTCTCCTTGCGGATCGCCTCGATTCGCTTGATGATGTTTCGTCCAAGCTGGAGGGGCACTGAAAAGAACAGGATGAGGAATGGACACATTCGCGTCGCTTCCGAGACGGCCAAAAATACTATACAAACCCTCAGGATAATCACAGCCACTTTAAGGCTCACCCAATCTTTGTACTCTTGGGGAAGGATGTAGACATGGATGATGTATTGGATTTGGTCGAAGCCAACTACGGCGCTTAGGGATATGAGAATGGGAAGTCCAATGTCCAGTATTGCTACGAATCCGGTTAGAGCTAAGGTGTAGATATCTAGCGCTTTTGGGGCCGTGAAGTAGCCGGTGGGGTCTCTGGACTTGGATATTCTATGAAGTTTCATGTGTTCTGAAATAGAAAGTTTAAATTTGTTAATAATTTTGCAGGAGCTTTGTTTCTTACTCAGAGCCCATGTACATGTTTTTTTTAAAGAATAGGCGTTACTTGGAACCGAAAATTGGATTCTAAAAATAACGGAGTTTCGAATTTGGACTGCGAAGGCTAGGGTGCGAAATTTCTGGACTCACCTTTTTGTAAATACTCTTGAAATTTGATGATGGCATTAATTAAGTCTGTCGCTTGTCGCCCGATAGTCGAAATCAGAAGGGCAAATATGAGGACACCTAGATTTCCCAGAGCAATGAGCATCAACATGACGCACTGGTTAGCTGTGAGGTTGGAGTCGGTATTCACGAATTTCCTTGAGAGGACGAAGATTGGGGTAATGACCTGAAGGGATCCAAGAAGGAGGAATACTATCAAGTGCCACTGCACCAGCTTCCTCATATTTGTAATGTAAGTGAAGTGCCGATTCGCAGGGTCCCACTGAATTGGGAAGATTGGCAAGTGGCTCGTCAGACTCTTGTGGAGATCAATCGCTTTCCAAATTCCGTCTAAGGACATATTGTGGCATTACTGTCCTCAGAATTCACTTATATTGGACTGGTAAGGCATTTCTGTGTAAAGTACGCAATGCTTTTTCAGTTTTAAAGCGTTGTATATGATCGTAAGAAATTGATACCGAACTCAACCGGTATGATTTTGGGTATTTAGGCTTTTCATGACGATTCTAAGATTGTAACTCTGATACTCTTAGGGAGACTGTGGAAAAAGAAGATTTGGCGTATTTCTGGATTTTTCTGTGCTTCTGTAAACGATTTGATGCAATTGTAAGTTCAGTCAGACAGAGAATGATGAATAAGGTATTTACTAGTTTTCATGGGTTTGGACAAACATGTGTTAGACAAAAAGTAAGATTTTAAACAGATTAGTTCGGATTTTGTATCGTAATTCGTTGAGAAAAGCCATTTAGAGTTTTGAATACACAGCATTTGAATGTTTACAGTCTTTACAGACTGTCAGTAATTTTGTGATACTACAGCCATTTAAATACCCGCTTGTTACTTAAAATACCCTGTTGGAGTTTAATTTTGTGAGTTCATTTTCAATCGCAAGTACAAAATGCAATATTGGTTGGTCACGTAATAATATTTAATGCCCAATCCAGTCTAATTTGGAGGCTCAGTAGGCTGAACTGAAAACTCTCCTGTGTTTTCAGAAGGAAATATATAATCAGTTGATATGAACAAAGGACCTTTTAAAGCGTTCTTTTTTCAAATTGGTTTCAAGAAGGCTGCACTTAGTTTGTTGATTGTTCCGGGAATTAAGAATCAAACCCAAAAAGGATTATAATCAACCTCGACTTGCAGAACGGGACAACGCCATGTGCCTTTAAGGTTGGCTAAATTTAATGAAGGAGTTGGAAGTTTAAGGACGGGTATGCATGAGGGTGGGACTGTATGCTATGATTTTTGGGTGTGTACCGAACCCGGTTTCACGCAGTAGCTTATTTCGGAATGAGCCAATAAAATCACGTAACAACCTATACAAATTTCAACCAACGATTAACTAAACTTCAGAAAGGGATTGATATGACCTTGTATATTTTCAGGCTGAAGAAAAATTAAACTTATATCAATGTCAATTGTTATTTCTTATTCCCGCTAGAATCCTCAAAGACGCTAGATATAAAGTTTACAGATGCTATGTAACTCTTAGCTCAAGTACCCCGTGGCTCAGTTGGTAGAGTGCCGCGGCCGATTATCAACCGCAGGCGATCAAAGTATATATTAATCGTCTGTGAGTGGTGACTACCTCTAGGATCTGCTTGATTTTATCGCAATCACACGGGGTGCCATTAGCACCCACAGACGAGGAATTATAACTCGTCTGTGGTTAATACCGGTATTAAATTTCTCTCTCTTCACTGAAGGAAAGGCTTGAGTGGTCTGTAAACCCCACCCTCCGTAACGTTACGGTACGGTTTAAGTAAGTGTACTAACACTTCTAAATCAAATCTGCGACATTTAAATGTGGTAGAAAGAATTGTGCGTAGGTTCGAGTCCAGCCGGGGGAAAAAACTTTTTGATTCATTTTGATAGATAAGTTACCAAAAAGCTAGGACTTGGCTGGTTTTTAAGATTCAAACATTTCCTTTTTTCTAATCCGTCAAGCAGTCCCAACTCTATCATATATGGATATCATTATCAAGTTTCAAACTCCTCTAATCTTGTAAATATATGATTACTGAACCACATTCAAGCTTGGAAAACCCACCCTGGAGAGGTTCACTTTTTTAGGCCTTGAAAATATGAAGGTGTAGTTCACAGCCTAGTTCAGGCGATTTCCATTGTCTCATTCCAAGGACTCTGCCCAGCCACTGAACCCATAAATTTCTTCCTTTATTATGTAGATTTGAAAGGGATATCCTGGAATTCATATGCCCAAGGTATCTTAGACTTTGTTGCTTGTTGTTCCAGTGGGAAAAACCACATCCGCATGGATTCTCAATCATTCAAGGGTTAATGCCCAGTCAAGGTTTTAATGCAAAAGGGTCCCTTCTCAACATCCTACACACTTGGGTTCATATTCAGCTATAATGTAGTCGAAAAGTTCAATCTCATTTGATAATCCATGAGAAGAGGAGCTCAGAGTTTAGTCAATTTACTTATTAAAATCAATTAAATGTCTCATTCAGAGGTGAAGCTAATATCTTTAGTTGCCCTACTGTTGGTGATAGGTACGAAAGTATCGGGTCACGGGAATGGAGCACCGTCAAGTCGGTGTGACACAATGACCCCAGGTCATTGGATATCTGCACAAACCCTCCCCTCCCCATTTCAAATCTTTGTGGACCGAGAAAATGTTACTGAGGGTGACCGAGTGTCCATCACTCTCATTTCTGCCGATGGACACGATGGATTCAAGGGCTTCCTGGTGATGGTTAAGAAGCCTGGGGTGGAATCACAAAACTATGGTCAGTTTGATTTGAATAGGTCAGATCGGGAGAAGAGTCAACCCTTGACTTGTTTCGACCGAGAGGGGAGTGCCATGACCCATGTTGAACCTAGCGAGAAGAGGTTTGTCCATTTGGAGTGGATTGCTCCTTATATTGATGGAGACGAGGAAATTTTTGAAGCTAGGTAAGGTTTCAATTCAAATTATGAATGGACAAGTTTCGTAATGCTTTACTGTTTGTAATTGAACAGAGGTACAATTGTTCAAAACTTCTGGACGATTTGGACTAACCTGACGGCACTTCATGGGATACGCGTAAGAAAGGGTTCCAGTGACAATCTCAGAAGACCGGTGGAGATTGTCAAAGTTGTGCATTACAGAGATTCGATTAATTCGCCGAAATCCGATGTGACCAGCGACGATCGTCCAACACTACCCGAGTTGAATGGATCTCCGGGTATCAAATACTCTCAAGAGGAAGGCAGTTGGGGCCATTTTAAAAGGTCGTGGATGCAGTTCTTACAACGCGTTGGTTTTTAATTTATTTCCATGGATTTGTAATCTTTTATCAAGTGTAAATAAAATTAGTTTCTAGAAATGCTTGGAATTTCGAAATTTTTTAAATTTTAAGTTCTAATATAATTTGTGGCCCCTGACTGAAGACAATCTTAACATGAAATCACAGAGGTTGAAATCCATTTATTTCTATCTGTTTTTCTCAGGAGTGTTTTCACATGGTGAGTAAAAAATTCGACGAAATCGAAATCATAAATCAAAATTCAATTCGATCCTAAAATTCTCTGCTGCCCAAAAAAGACCCCAGGTTCCAAGAGGTCATAGATCCCGAACTCAAAGCGCAGCTCTCAGTCTTAAAAAAGGCTGCGGACCGACAAGGGGAAGAAGTAGTTGGGAGTAGCATGAACGTGTTCCAATTAAAGCGTGACCTCGCCAGTGACCCTGACCTCTGGGGTGCACAAGACAACATCAAGGAACGTCAAATTGGCCAGTCCCAGTCCCAAATAGGACCAGATGGGCTTATAATAGGATATAAAAATCCGGGAGCCTTCGTACCCTGGGGAGCACCTCAACAGCCACCGGGTTTACACACAACAGAAGTACCCCCAGTAGTGACGATGAGCCCTGGCCCACTACCCAGACAACTGAGTCGTTTAATGCCCAAGTTTGTGGTGAAGGCCTCTAGCCTTTTTGGGGCTTGTGGGAAACCCGGTGGGAGGACTTGCTTTGCCTACCCGGAAGGGTGCATTGAGACGAGAGATTGTAGGGTTGCTGCGTCCATTTTTGAAGAGGACAATGACCACGACTGGATAAAAATTACTTTGGCAGCATCAGCCCCCCATGGCTTTGTTGCCATTGGCTTCTCAGAAGATCGGTTCATGGGGGATGATATTGTAGTCCATTGTAATCATATTCCTAGTGGACCCCTTATGACCCTCCATCTTTCTGTCAACAAGGGGTTTCGAAATATTATGCAGGTATTGTACTTTAAGGGACATTTTTGTTCGCCCTTAGTTTTCAAATACTTAGCCGTTGGATCATTTTTAATGTTAATTTTCGGGCTACAGAAAGACAAGTCCCGATTCAGTTCTACTTTAAGTCCCAGTGCCGGTTTTGTTCAAAATAACGGAGTCATTGCCTGCGAGTTTGACATGAGCACCACGATCTTTCTGGACAATAGTGGTCCTAATGGGACGGACTTGATGACGAAGGAGCTCCATATTTTCCTCGCTTTCGGAAGATACTATGACAATGTGGCTTTTAATGATCCAGATTTCGGTTAGTTGAGTTCATCAATCAATCCCGTGCGTGTCATCCTAAATTACTTTTGAAATCCTAGGAGCTCTGCGATGGCACGACATGGCCATAGTTTCTGAAGAAAAGATCCGCCTTCGGGACATCTTTAAGAAACCTAGGATCGTAAGCTAAGCATTTAAGTAACCATTCATACAAGTCAACCTTTGACCTGTTTTTTTTACATTGACTTGCAGCTTCACCCTCGAGGTCGAGGATACATTCTGCTTCATGTCGTCCCATACATCCTGGCCTTCTCGTTTTTTCAACCGTCTGCCATATTCATTGCAAAATACGGGAGAGAAGCCTACGGACAGTTGAAGACTGACAAACAGATCCCACTATGGCTATTGGTAACAAAAAAGACCTCCAACCTGCGACCTCCAAGTTCAACCTTCAGATCTCTTTTTGATTTGCAGATCCACATGAGTTTCCAGGTGATCGCGATGATCCTCTCGCTCATCGGCTTAGCCGCTATAATCATCGAGCTCGGGGGGACTTGGCGAAGCGTGTCGGGGAAGGCGATATTCCATTCAATCTTTGGATTCTTTGCAACTCTCTTTATCTGGTTTAATGCTCTTTTTGGGGCCATGGGGCTGGGGACAAGGGGGGTATCTGCTGGGGAGGACGTGGAGGTCCAGTATCATTATTTCAGGTGGATGCATTGGTACTTTGGAAATTCCGTTTATATTTTTGGAAGTAAGTGTCATTACCTTGTTCAGCACCTTAAAATACGATTCTATTGGCAAGAAATTTTTTTGATGTTTTTGATGAATTTTTGAAATCTGTTTGATGTATGTGATTATAGTGGGATGTCTCTTTATAGCCCCATACTTACGAAGGGCTCATGCCCCCTGCGTCTTCCAATATATTGCCTGTCTTCAGATCCTGGTTCACTTGCTGACCCACATCATCATGTCCGTAAGTTGTGGAGCTAAAATATCAATTGCTTACAGTAGTATGGGTATCGTCTAGAGGATTTAATTGGAGTGACTTGTAATCTCCGGTAGTTTCATACGTACTGGCAGGTGACGACTACAGATAGGAAGCACCTCTTGCGAAGGGTCATGCCTGGCCCGATGATACAGTGGAAACAGGGTGACTTCGCTCAGTGGAGGGCGGTTGACAATTTTAATGAAATGGTAGTGGGCGTATTTTTTAAGTATTAAAGGATTAATGATTATAATATTATTATGAATTGGATTGAGTTGTTGAATATATTTATTTTTGAACCAATTGTTCACAGGATGTTTGGTGTGGTCGAAGACGAGCTGTGATATTTTATTTCACTACTTCCTTAATTTGCTGTATTGGGATGATTGGGGTAATGTTCGTCCCTTTGGTCTTGTGCCGACAGACTTGAGTTGTAGGTTGTAGTGTACATAGTTTAAAATAATAATATAATATCCACTGATTATATCTATAATGCTTAGTATCGATGTTATTTTGGTGTTGGACACTCTTTATTGAGGTTTACTAATTGGTTTACTCTGGTAAGAAGTTAACTAGAAGCAAAAAAAATTAATCTGGGCGATGTCGTTGCGAAATTGATGTTTACGATGTTTATGTCAACGACGTGTAGATTTAAATGGGATTTAAACCCATGCTACTAGATGATGTTTGACAGTATGTATATCTTGTACTTAAATTCTTGCAGCTACCAACCACAAAGGTACATATGATAAAGTATGGATTTGGATAGACAATGTATGCTTGTTAACAGCAGAAGTCAGATGATTCATATCTTTTCATAAACTATAAACAAATTCACAAAATCTATTAAATCTATTCTTAGTTAATTAAATTTCCCTTTCCCCTAGGAGCCAATAAAGTCCCGTAACAGTCCTATACAAATTTCAACCAACAATTAACTAACGTGAGAAAGTGATTGATGTGACCTTTGTCTATTTTCAGGCTGAAGAAAAATTAAACTTATCTATGGCATTGTGGTTCACGGCGAACTCAACACGGTCGAACTCAACACGGGGAGAACTCAACACGGTCGAACTCAACACGCGGAGA
>JAQFYM010005010.1:0-14116 GCA_034694785.1 Agrenia bidenticulata
GTAAAAGATTGATGCTTTGCAAAGCTACAATTTTATTGTGGCTTTTATCTTTTTTAATACGCATTTGATTTGTCGAGCTTTCTTTCGATGTGAAAAATGGTATCCTTTTATAATTAAAGATGATTAACAAACTACCTGCGAATTACACTTGCCATGAAAAAAATATAAAGTATAGCTTTTTATAAATTATTGCAACAAAAAAGCCGATTTTTATATGCATATACATGGACCAAATAAATCTATGTAACCAATAGTTTACTTTGTATTGTGCTGTTATATTGCATAAATACCGATCAAATATTAATATTTAATACTATCAAGTGTATTTTTTAGGTGCAATCTTAGACAAAAATTTACCATAGCATTGGTTTTAATTGTTTTTTATAAAATAAGTAAGCTGTAGTATTACAGAGAAAACAATATGATGCATAACAAATATTTTTTGCCATTTTTTTCCTTTTATTTTTCCTTATACGTTTTAAAAAATTATATGTGCTTCATGCAAGAGAACTATATTATTTAAGCATAATTTATAAACAAAATCAACGTAAACTAAAAAAGAACAAGTTTATGGAGCAAACAATCCCCCCTGATATTTTTTGTAAAAACAGTTGTTGTATATGTATTTCTTACCCATAATAATTGAATACTAGTAATTGAATGTACCATTAAGCAATTTGAAATATTAAAAAACTGCTACACAGTACATTTATTTGTATTTTTGCTCGGAAATACTCAAAATTTAAGGTTTTCCCAAAACTCCCAATTTTTTTGTTGCAAAAGGGCCGAGTTTCTCTCAAATTGGGAGAAATTTCGAATTTAGGGATTTCTCCCAAAAAAAAAGAGGCCTGCTGTTAACCGGGTAGAAATCTATGATAAACAATTTTCAGAAATGATATTTATAGTACAGCTTTATTTTTGTTTAATAATAAATTGTATATTGTTGTACTTATCTAGCGTATTCAAATCTTAATATAAAGTTTTATATTTGATTAAAGATATAAGAATGTTTAGAAGACTACGGTTGTATATGGTAAAAAAGTTACATGAATGTTTTTTACATTTGTTTTAATAGCCATAACAGATTATAATTTTTTTTAAGAAATATGTATGATTTTTAAGGTAAGCCGACGCTCGGTGATATTCAGTTAACAAAATAATTTTCTCAAAGAAAAAAAATATAGTTAAATTGAATTTAAAAGTCAAAATTATAAAAACTAGAAGTTTATTATACAGATAGATGATGTCGGCGGCCATTAACCCCGGATTTGGTACATTCTACCCAGATAAATAACTACGATGATACTTTTGATCGATTTATATTTGCAGAAATTATATAATAAATGCAACTGCGAATCGGGGTTCGCGTGCTTATATTCTCCAATAATCCTTAACAATAAAAAATTCTTTTAGATAATAGAGGCAAGCACGACAGCCGTAACCAAATCGATATTTGGAAAGATTTTTGACGTATGTAAAATATACATAAATGATAAATAATCATAAATTTAAAGCCTTTTAAAGGAGCCTATAATAAAGAAACTTGCATTACATTGCTTTTTAATTTTTTTTTTGTTGATAAAATGACAGTAAAGTAATATTCAAAATGTAATGTATATGAAATATAAATATTATATTTATTTATTTGCCAGTAGATAAAAAATATAGTGTCTTTTTTTCTATTTTCTTTAACAAAAAATATTACCCTAAAAATCATAAAAACAGTATCATATAAATATAGCAAAAAATAATTTTGAAATATTGCTAAAATACTAGTTTGTTCGTTTAGAAAATTAAGTTTAATTATATACTTTGCTTTAATGACCTTTAAATCACTTTCACTTATTTAAGGTTCTTGTTTTTTAATGTTTAACTGGCAGCTTTTATTTACTTATTACATTTTTAAACTTTAAGCCTTGTGCATTTTTGTGGTATATGTATTTTAATATGAAAAAACATTTATTTTATATAAAATAATTAAATATACTGCCTTTATATGGAGTATTTAAGATTTTACACTATTTTATTGGTAATGTGAGCACTTATTGATGTCAAAATGCTAGAACTACTTTATTATTGTCATGTCGTAAATGTTTACATAATATATATAGGGATACATTTTTATCAATGTTTTCAAACGCATTTATTTTTACTATTATGAATATATGTTTGCGAGGTTGTAAATAAACTTTAATAGGGCATTTTTTCAAATTTTATGTTCCTACATTTTTATGCCGTTTTTGTCGCTTTTTTGTATGCTGACTAACGAATTATGCTTTACAAGTAATTTGAAGATTTACTGGATAGTGTAGTATTGGAAATCCATATATATATATTCAATTAACTTTCATAATTTAACATATCATGTTTATGCACTTAATTTCAATTTTTAAGTACTTTATATTTAAGGGCAGTATGTTTATTGCGGATGAGCAGTTATTATTGTTATTATGCAACATCATTGGTTAAAAGAATCCTTTAAAGCCTTATTTTTTACATTTTTACCATTTTACAAATTTATTGCAGCATAAAATTTTTTGTGGATATTAAATTCAAAAAAAAAAAAATCTTTGGAAAAAAGCAAAAAATATTCGAATAAGTATTTATTCCGCAATATTGCGTTTGCACATAAAGAAATTATTTGAAAATTGTTGATATTTATTTGTAAAAAATAAGTTATTTTACTTAGAAACACATAAATATTAGGGATGGGTCGAAGCCGAATAGTCAATCGGTATACCGATAGTTGGGTGCCGAATAAAATTATTTGTCATGCTGTTTTTTGTATGAAGGAATACCCGAATATTACTTATTAGAAAGTTGTACAGTATAAGCCTAAAATACAATATTACGTAACAAGATGCTACTAAAGCATTTTTAAGTTTCACATTCACGTATGCTTATATAAGGTGGTTATGTAAAAAATATATTTTTTGATTTGTTTACTTTTTCTCATATCATCATATCAAATACATTGTTGTGTATCTCCAGCTGAATAACTTACAAATAACGCTTATAATCTCGTTGTATGCTCTTTTTTTTGTTCGCCAATATGCAACTAACGTAGAATCTGTTCGTACCTCATTTTCGCTAATCAGATTACATGTTTAGTGCCTTTTAAAATATTTTTTTATGCAATTCTTTATGAAGCGTAACTCTTGTTTTACAATACCCAACAAATTTTTTTGAATTTTTAAATTATCTATATATATTTTTTGAAATTCTTCGGCGATAAGAATAACTTTTTTCTATGAGATTACAAGCCGCAAATGGAAAAAAACATGTATCAAAAAAAACATAATCTCAGATTATATATGTTTTTATATTTCTTTGATCGGCCTAATTGCAATAAAAAATCAAACTGGTAGTTATATACGTCGGTGTAGCGTTGTATACGTCTTTAGTACTACTTTTTTAATTTTTTAAGGCATTTTCTTTACCGTATTGCGTTTATGCACATAAAAAGTTTACCAAAGTAATTTAATTTGTAAAACATGTATCATTTATAGTATACACGATGATTTTCCTATATTAATAAAAATACATGCTTTTCAGTTAATTTATCTATTAACCACGTGTTTTTGTACATTTTTATGTGAAAAAAAAAGAATATAATGATATATGCAAAACTAAATACAGAATTTGTAAAGTTTTTGGTCTTTTATTCAGTCAATATCAGGTGCTGTCATCGGAATAATGCCATAGCTTTAAAGAACCGCATCGGCCCATTTTTAATAATATACAATATTGATTTTTGAACATTCATACAGCCATGATTTTGTACAAAACCAAAATGTTTAATCTTTTTTAAAATGATTTATCTGTGTTTAAATTTTATATAAAAAAGGAGATAAATCATACGCGATTATTTAAAAACGAAAAAAAGAATTTTGTTTGTTTTTTTAGTTTTTTTTTTCCTTCCTGCAATTTTATTATTATATATTAAACTTTTTTTTGTATGCAAGATTTCGCGTTTTAAAGTAATGTATAGCACCTAAAATACTAATTATACTAAAAAAAATTTGTTTTTATACAGAGATGGGATCTAGGAGTTCAGGGGGGTCCTGACCCCCCCTCCTAGGATTTTTGTCCCTTTTTTGAGAAATTAGACCCCCCCTCTGTAATTTTTAATTTTTTGTTTACAATGGGTTAAAAAAATAAGATAAAAACAACCATATTGTTATAAGTATATTCAAAAATTTCTTTAATTTTGATTTTCATAGAAATCTTATTAAAATAAAATATCAACATGATTAAGTATTGTATAAACATTTCATCTAAGTAGAAAATTTACTTTGTAACAAGATTCTAGGTTATATTTTAGCGTTAAGATTTTTACAATGCAATAAACCATATATAAAGTGTTTTTATTATAGTAATTTAGATCAATTTTGTTTAGAAGCATTAACTGAAATATTATACACAGCTGGGATATACAACAAGATTGCATTCCTATGCGTGTCATTAGACCGTTTTTTTATTCCTAGTTTGTTTAAGTGTTTATTATAAAATACTAATTCACCCGCGCTTTTTGCCTTGTCCATTAAAAAAATATATACGTCTCTCTTACTGTAAGATAAACCTTTTTTAGTTTTTTATCGTAAAAAGGTGTACTATATGTTTATCTTGCGTTATTTTTTCAATTCTGATATTTTTTTCGAACATCATGATCGTGTTTAACAAAATTTCATACCAAAAAGTTTTACATATTCTTAATTTTGCACGAAACAATATGAACATTTTATATAGTTAACTATCATGTATCGGAATGCAATTAGAACTCGCTATTATATTGTAAAGACTGAGTTTTTAATTCTTAATCAGGTTATGTTGTTACTATTCCTATAGAAAAAGGCATTTAAATCATACTGAACGTTAAAAATGCATCATGAATAAGTTATTTTGCTAGATGACAATGCAAATTGGTACAAAAATAATCCTTTTATATATATCTCTAAAAAAAGCCTATTTGTATGCACATTTTTGTTTTTCTTTACGAGAAAAACTTTTCTAGTATACGGTTTTACATGAACAGCAACTGTTAGAGTACTTATAAAAATGTAAACTCCATTTATATAGATAAAATTGTGGTATTTTTGTGGCCCTTTGTAAAATATTATTTTATTCCTAAAAAGGCTGATACTATACTTTAATGATAAAAACTTGTCAGATAACAAAGCATTTTACAATATTTTTAAAATACTTTTAATCAATATTTTTAAAAAAGAACATAAGGGGTTTCGCCGAATTATTCAAAATTCAAATACCGTTGCGCCTCGATAAGCCGACACCATTTTAACACATTTTTACTTATTTTACAGTCGGGGACCGAGTTTTTTTCAGATTAAAAGGCTAAAATCTGTTGCATATTGACGGTTCTAGAGCTGTATAAATTTTTTACGCGTAGTTAAACGTGGTTTTTTTATGTTTTTAGTTTTTTCCATACAAAAACATAATAATTTTGTCTTTTTAATATTATTCCGTATTTTATGCAACAAGATGTGTGATCTTTTATTGTGTTAATTTATAGTTGTTTCTATGCAATTATTTACCTTTTTGTTGTTTCTGAAGTATTTTTGAAGGTTTTTTCTCGTTTTTTTTTATATAAGAAATAAGTGCAGTCGGTAACTAAAATGTCGGATATCGTTTAAATATGGGTAAAAATTACCAAAACACATAAAGTGTCAAAACCTGTATGCGGGTTTATCATGTGTCAGTTAACCGCGTTTTGACTGGGCTTAAAATTTGTTAAATACTAATCACACTAAATGTTAATTGTATAAAGGTTTATAAAAAAGGTGTTAAAAAGATATTTTGCGCAAGTAATATAATATTTTACAACAGTAAACTGGGTGTAAAGCATATATTATTATACCTTTTTTTCAGCAAATACTTTTATTTATACTTTTACGTTTTAATAAACTCTTTTTTGGTCTCTATTTATGACGGTAAATCTTTTTTAGCACTTTTGATTTTTAAATTTAATTTTAAGGCAACCAGACAGTGCAAAAACCATTACGAACCTTTTTTGTTTCGATAAAAAATAATTAAAAAAAAAAGCCGCTGTTCAATATTTTTATAAAAAATTTGTATTTTTTTTGCTCAATTGTATATAATCTATCATGAAATCGGACTGATATTTGTTTGACTTTACGGTTATTTTTTGTACAGAATACACTTTTTCTAAAAATTTTTTTTAAACAAAAAAATCGACCCCCCCCCCTTTGAAAAAATTGTAGATCCCGACACTGGTTATAATGTAAAAACCCGTAAAAATACATTTCAAAAAGTCGTTTCTGTAGTAAAAATTTAGATACTGATGGTTAAAAACCTCCAAATTTATTTTTAGTTTAATTTAATTTTATAAATTTACGATATGTTGGCTTTTTTCTTTCCCTCTGTGAAAAAGGTTTTGTTTTTTTTTTTTTGAATTAATGATTGTTTTGTTTTTTTATGCAACATTAAAGCTTTGCATTTATTTTTACAAAAGCTGTTCCTGATAGAAGCTTATTTTGTTTTAAGGGTTTAAAACCTAATAAAATCTTCATTTTTTATAATTTTTAATGCAGCCGCAAACGACAGCAATTCTTTTTTTAAATGTATGTTTTATATTATATACTTTTAAATTACACAAACATATAACAAATAACCCGTTTCTTTTGCAAATTTGACAACTATATGAGACTACTTTTACTTTTTCCTTTCATTTTAGAGTAAACTATTTGCAAAAATATTTTTATCTAATTTGCGAATTTGAAGAAAAATTCACGCTTTAGATATATGAATATACGGAGCCAAATTTAAAGACCTAATATGTTCTTGATACTTTTAGCTATAAATATTTATACCATAATATGTTTTTAAAACTTTTGTTTTAGCAAATCTAAGAGGCTAAATTTCGATATAGGCATGTCAATTTTTAGAAACACCAAATATATGGGAAAATACTAATTGGTTATCACCAGTTTTTTTGGACTTTCAAAACACCAAAAAAATAAAAATGTTTCCCAAATCACCAAATCTGGTAACACTGATTTAAACTTAGATTTATAAATATTATTTAGTTTTTCATTCTACTGTTCCTTCCACCCCCGTTACAAATCCATCAATAAATGTCTTGTATTCAATGATCCCTCGCTCCAGTTCATTTATGGTTTTCTCCATGCTTTCTATCTTCTCCTCGTTTAGCATTCCGTATAATTTATCTAGTTGTTCGGTTATATTTCTTTGTTTATTTATTAGTTCGTTTAGGTATGATATTTCGCCGCTTTTCTTTTTGCTTTCCATGATATAGTTTGCTATCTTTTCAAGCAGGTCTGAAAATGATTGTAATCTTTCTAGGCTGTCACTTGTTTGCATTGCATTCTTTAGTTTGTTGAATTCCTCTTGGTACATTTTGTCCCCCTTTTTAGATGATTTTGGTTTTATCAATGTATCAGATTTAAAACAAATGAATTGGTAGTTTAGTGCATAAATCGAGAATGAAATAACTGGAAGGAAAGTAAAGAGTTAGAGTTAGTAAATAGATTGAACTTAAATATAATACCTTTTAACTATTTTTAAAAATGTTTTAATGTAGTGTTTTGTTGTCAAAATAATTCACAAAATAATTAATATTTACTATAATGATGGTAATATTAAATTATTTACATAAGTATTATGCATTTTATAAGTTAATTTATTTTCCCCATTCTACTTCTGTGGCCACCTCTTCCTTGGCCACCTCTTCCTTTGGTACACTCACATTCTTAGTGTACACTTTTATAAATGAGCCACTGCTGTATAGCCTTATAACTCCCTGCTCGCATAAGTAGTTGAGAACTCTTTGTGCCACACCAGCATTGAGCTTGTACTTCTCAGCAACAGTGGTCCTTGTTAGGAATGTAGCATTGGTTGCCTCCTTCTGTATCTTCTCAAAAAGAGTTGGGGAGACTGCAACTTCACGAGATATGGAATCTTTTGTTCTTCCTTTTGACCACTTCTTCCTTTCCTTAGTGGATGTCTTTGCTACTTTAAGTTGCAGGGATGCTTTTGAGACGGGTGCTTTCTTTGCCATTTGAAGGGTAAAGGAAATGAAAAGTGAAAGCCTACAAAGTGAAAAACAAGATAAATATAAGAAAGAAACTAAAGAGTATATTATGCTGACAATTGATAATTAGATTGTACTTAAGAACTGTATTAAAAGTGGTTTTAATGATATTATATCATGTAAGAATTATTATTGTTTAAATTCTTTCAAAAACGTTTAAAAGAATTTAAAGCACAGGATACACGCTATTACAAAAAAATAAGGGAAAAGATAAGAAATATAGCATCGGCTTGCCTATTTAAATTTATTTATGAACATTATCACGTGAAGAGGGCATATAAACATCCCCATACTATATTTTACCTAATTCAAATGCATTTATCATATTATTCGAACTTATATACGGCTATTTGCATATAAAAAGGTCCTTTGATGCAAAACTAGAAGAATATAACTCCTGATATACTATAAAACGACATCCACAATTACAAGAGTAAAAATCATTTTAACAATAAATAACGTATTTTAGGGTATATCTTGAAGGAATTTGTGCCTTTTAATAAAAAATCTTAAAATGTAAGCTATTCAAACAAAAACCACCCTTTGCTCTGCTACTAAAATAAAACCATTTTATGCAATCTTACATAAACACACACAAAAAGATGCTATTATGTACAATAATTCATGTATTTTCAAAATCATTAAAAATTTCCCCTGCCGGGAATTAACCCGCGCCGTAAGAGTGAAAACCTTAAATCCTAACCATTGGACCACAGAGGATTTATAAGTTTTTTAAGGATTACTTAAGTAAACACAATTGCTAAAATATTTTTAATAACTATTATAGCTTTTACATGATTAACCACTTAAGATTGACTATGGGTCAAAATATTCCTCTGCCGGGAATCGAACCCGGGCCGTAAGAGTGAAAACCTTAAATCCTAACCAATGGACCACAGAGGATTAAAAAACAATATGTTAGATGTATCATCTGTTCTATTTATTATGAAAAATGCTTTTACGCGGGTTTACCGCTATGCATAATGCGACCTAGAAAATAAAATTTTTTCGCGGTGGAATTTTATATTATATACTAAAATAAATAAATATTTTATTTTTATAATTATCATTAGGGTCAGTTTATTTCCCACTGACGATTTTATGGATCTTGGTTATCGTGTTGGCATTGAATACATGTTGTTCCATGTTGTTTATTGTAAATGTTAAGATATTGAGAGATAATTATTAGCACGAAAAAAGCACGTAATTCAAAAAAAAAAAGCACTATAATAAAATTAAAGTATTTAGATCATTTCTAATTATGTTCTTGATGTTTTTTTGTTGGATAATCGTCTACCACAGATGAAAGAATACTATTAGATGTTTGGCCATTTTTGTTGATAAAAATTGCATTTTACGCCCCGAATATCGTCTTGAGATTAGGGGTTTCGATCCGGCTCAAAAAGATCGCGATCTTTTTTTTTCGGATCTTAAAAAAAATGATCGGATCATGATCCGGTTCTTTTGGTTCAAAAAAGATCCTTTATTTGCCTTGTTAAATTTTGAACCCCATTTAGTTTTAGCTTGTAAATAAAATTACTAAATTTATTATTATGCAATTACAATTTCTTTAATAAATTTTTACCCCGGGTCGATTAGAAGTATCTTGAATTGTACTTGCTCTTGAAAAGATCATGATCCGATCTAGATCCAAATTTTCTGTAAAAAAATGAGCCGGATAGGATCCAGATCACTTTCATGATCTTGTCGGATCGAAAGGCCTACTTGAGATACAGCTATAAACATTTTTTAGAGCTATAATATTCGAAAGAGCCATTAAAACCATATATGTTATTGGAGCAGAGTGTTATCCTTTTATTTTTTAGCAACAGGAATATGCCGCATAAATACTGATTAGACCGGAATATAACATAAAATGGTTATAATAAGGGCAAAAGGATAGTTTATTCCCCCTCTTTTGGGACAAGAATTTATTGGGCCTAATTTCATTGGGACGTCGACTGCACTTTAAAATATGTATAAATAAACATATGGAATATTCTTCAATAAATAAAGACAGACAAAACAAGGCTTTTAAAACAATCAGGTTAATTATAATGTTGGCAAATTTATCTATACGGAGGTTATCAAGGGTTAGGTTAATGGGGTTTTGGTTATAAATAAGGCTATTTATATGTCATATTACATCTGTATGAGATCCAATTTCCATCTTTAGTCACATTATTAATATAAAATGTAAATTTTAGACATATTATACGGCCTATATTAGAGGAGGGGCTAAACTACTCTTTTAGCATAATTTGAAATGCTTATTTTTTATGAAACATGTCACGTTTTTCACTGTTTTTTTTCTGTATTCGATCCGCTTTTTTTGCTTTTTTTCGAATTACGTGCTTTTTTGTGCTAATAATTCTTTGCCGAGATATTAAAGAGAATAAATAGTAAATAATGATATAGTCCTAAAGAATAATACAAAAAAAATATCAAAACCATCCACTTATATTCCCAGGGTCTCTAGCTGGAAAAATTGGCTTTTTGATTGCTTATGCAGGTTGTTTATATACTTTTTCATTGTTTTCACCCCAGGGGCGTAGCCAGGAATTTTTGAAGGGGTTTAGTCTGTATTTAAAAAAAACGCGTAAAAACATATATTTAAATTGTACATATGCAAATTGTGGTTTTTTGCGAAAATTACGTTTATAATTTTTTTAATTCAAGTTTTATTTTAAAAAAAAACCTCTGCACCAAAAAGGACCCCTCCCCCTTAGATTTAGGCGCAAAATATTTTTGGGAGGGGGGGTAGTCCCCCAGCCCCCCTAGCTACGCGGCTGATTCACCCGGAAATTAACAGCCCCTATTCGCCTTTATACTAATCAGAATAGTATATTTCTCTTATGTATGCAGCGCCGCCCAGTTTTCGGACCAAAAAATGGCCAAAAAAATAAACCAAATAGAATAAAAGTGCAATTGAGGAAAAAAAGACAATGAATTAGTTGAAGTTGCTGTAAAACTGTAGTTTAGGTCCACTACTTGAATTTTTGCTTAACATATGTCTATATTTAAAGTTTATGACTAAAAATTCGAAAATCTTGAATTTGATTCTTTATCGCAGATAAAATATCAAAATAAATACCCCTATTCCTGACTGATCCCTAATAACCTAACCCTTGAATACCTCAATATAGAGTAATTTGTCATAGTTCTGTATACCAAAATGAATTTAAACCACTGTTTTTTTTCTCTCTATATATATATAAAGAAAATTTTATCTCTTTCTTGTTTATTATATTTTTAATTGGTTGCTTCTTCCCTTTAAAATGTCTTAAATTTGTTTACTTTTTAAAATAGACGGCTAAACGGTTAATTTAAATTTTTTTTCTTATACTTTCCTGTTCTTTTGGCTTTTTTTTTTGGCCATTTTTTTGGTTTCTGGCACCTTTTTGGTCCGCATTAATATCTCCCGTGTGCAGCAGGGTATGGATATCTTGTGGAAAAATTAAAGCAGTAAAAAAATATATTTTTAGGTTGTTTTTTTACTTTTACTTTTTAATTTCAGCTAATCTAATCTTTTTCATGATTTGGATATAGAAAAATAAGGTGTGCCATGATTCTTCATACATCTTACGACAGCAATAAGCATGGGAGTGGAATTTGATTTTGTTTCCGTAACAAAAAAATAAAAAAAATATCTTGGAAGTTGAATCATGGATTTATAATAGTGCATTTAGTAAAAATGATATAAAGAGCATAGTCATTTAGATATTGGAATTAGATATTTATGCTTTAGAACTCATCCTTTATTTTAAATATCAGAAGCAAATGGTAAACTAATCGAAATAAGATATTCTCGGGACCGAGTATTACTGTGATGTAAAAATTGTGTAATTTAGTGATGCTTATTATTGAGACATTTTTGTATCTAGGTCAATATATACCAAATTAGTGGATTATCATAATAACATTTATATACTTGCCTCGTGATACATCCTGTTTTTACTATTAATTAAAAGGCAAGTCTTGAATATTCATATTTAAATCATAAAAAAAATATTACTGTCAAAAAAAAAATTAAAAATTATTTTGTGGTCGTATAAACTAAGTTAAGGCGATAAATGATATGAATAAAAAAAGCATCACAGGAAGAACTAAAAGAAAACACTAAGTATTTGTAAATATCGATAATACATTAAGAAAACATATATAAAAGCTAACAAATTTAGATGGTATAATTGACAAGTTTAATTTATTTAATTACTATATAAAAATCTACATTAATATATTCATAAGCAGTTTTTCGGCATTACTGGTTTGAATTTTGTTTTATCTATCCAAATGCAAAGACGCATTTTATTAGAGCTTTAAGTAGAATATTAACATGAAAAAGGCATTAAGAATACTAAGTAATATATATTGCTTGTATACATAAGGCCCTGTTCTTAAAAGGAAAGAACATTTTTTATCGTGAAGATTATTAAGTTCCAATGATTTTCTGTTTTTGAAAAACTTACATAGAAACTGTTTGTGCATAATGTCAAATTTTTTGCAGAATTTTTGTTGTTTAAAGTTATTTTCATTATTTTACGTGTAATTTGAAAATTAAACCTTGTAAAAAACCTTTTCGAAAAACGCTTCTATTTCTCCAACTGTACATTAAACAAAAACCGTGAAACAATGATATATCAAACATTTTTTTGTCGTTAATTTAGTAAAAATATTTTTAAGTTCATACGGAAATTTGTATTCTTAGTATTAATTATGAAAAAAAATCTATAAATTAAAATGAACATTTAAAAAATATTCTTTGTATATAAAATCCATAAGTTTATATGCTGCAGTGGGCAAAAAAATTTACTGTCTATGTATAAATCACATCTGTTTTTTAAATAGACAAAAAGGTTGTCCTAGAAAACATAATTCACGTATTTTTCCTATCCGCTTAATCACGCTAACAAATACTGAAAAATGAACCAATCTTCTATACAGTAAGTACCAAAAAAAAAGTTCTTGAAAATGCCTATATTTAAAATGGTATTTTTTGGTCCTATTTTGCGCTTATATGTACGTAAACTATATTACAAAAAACAAATTTAATTTGCAACCTCAGAGGTAGGTGCCACACTTTTTGGATGTTGTTTATTATTGAATCGCAAAATTTACAAATCCTATTAAAAATACTGTAAAAAATTGATTGTCATCACCAGGGCCTCCGGAAGGGGGGAGAGAGGGGGTTTTTCCCCCGGGACCCACACATAAAAAGGGGCCCCCTGTGAAATTTTTTAACTAATATACACAAATAGAAATCATTCTTTTGAGATACATTTAGAATATCTTAAGCCAATATCGCCTTTTTATAGATTTTTTAATATTTTGTGGCTTTTAATACACAAGTAAAAATATGATGCCTGTGTATTGAGAACTATATTACTTTAGCATTTTCGACACGTCATAGGCATTAAAAGTAAAGCACAATACGAAGTTTGCACTTTATCATAGCAACAACTACTTTTTAAACTCGATTAAAATACTTAATAAGTATTTTTCACACATTTCAGTTACCACAAAGATCCTTTTTGTACGCATAAACATACATCTTGGCATTTGTGGACAGGGAAACACATTTACAACGATGGGTATACTTATTGTGTTTGTAAAAAAACCCTTGAGGAATTCTAGGTATTTTGTAAAAAAAGTATTTTTAAATAATAGCCTTTTATTGAAGTTTGGATTTTCACGTTGCACTTTAAACAACTTCTTTTTTTTAAAATTATTTTAGTGGTTTTAATAGTAATAAAAAGGGATTTGTCATTGTTGCGGCGTACAATATACGCATTTAATCGTATTTAGACATACATAAAAATTGTGTAAGAACCAGTTGCTATCGAAGTTTTTGTTTTAACAGATAAACATGAATATAAAAAGTTTCGTTCTTGGCCATTTTTTATACTATAAAAAGATAAGTGCTTCGATTTATTAACCAAAATATATTTCTTTTTGCTTATACGCACTTATTTATTTTTTTTTACAATTATACAGTTTTCTATAAAACAACCGTTTTTTATTGCTTAA
>JAQFYM010005011.1:0-14114 GCA_034694785.1 Agrenia bidenticulata
AAGCTCATATTATTCTTTTTGTAGGCCTTTCTAATGGTCGAAAAAATCCATGACGTCTATAGACGTCATAACGAAGTAAAAGACAAGCCCTTTTTTAAAGGAATATACATTTATACCCCTATTTAAACAAAAAATTCCAAAAACTAGGTTATCCGGCCAGGAGTTAATAAAAAAATTAAAAAAAATTGTTAAAAATAAGAAATAAAAACATATACCATTTAATAATATTTTGTATACATACATTGAATCTTAAATTTATTTATCAACTCTTTTTTTTTATAAACTAAAAAACCCGCCATAAAAATCGACCCTAGCGAGTTTGCCATACCCTCTTTTTAGGGCGTGCTGGCGAGTTCGGCCGCACCCAAATAATAGGGTTGTAGTTGTAAAAAATATATTTTATATAGTTTACGAATAAAAATCTGTTTGTATGTTTATGTTTATATATATTTTACTTGTATTTCATTTGTTTGCGATATTTTGAGTTGGTTTCTTATTTTTTTTTACGGTTAGAGTATTTAAGTAGGAATAAATATGGTATTCTTGCATTTATCTTTAATTTTTGCATTCTCTATGTTATATGTCCGTTTCA
The DNA here is from genome assembly GCA_034694785.1 of Agrenia bidenticulata. NCBI lineage: Eukaryota > Metazoa > Arthropoda > Collembola > Entomobryomorpha > Isotomidae > Agrenia > Agrenia bidenticulata. The sequence continues at coordinate 593 of JAQFYM010005011.1, forward strand.
GTATATTCAAATGTTATATTGCTGTTATTTTCCTTGTTCTTCTTCTTCTTGATTTCTTCGGGAGGAAGACAACTCGCCTAAGTTAAAAACTCGCCGGCAGGCGAGTTTTTTGCCGTAAGCCCAAATTGACTGTAAAACAGGACAACTCGACCAGAGGGGAAGGGGGTAGGGGGTTAGTGGATAGGGGTTAGGGGATCGGGGTTTAGGGAGAAAGGGGGTTAGGAAATAGGAGGTTAGGGGTAGAAGATGGGCGAGGGGGTAGGGGATAATTTTGAAAGAAATTACCCCAATTTGAGTGTTTTTGTCTCAGGCGAGTTGTCGTGTATTTAGGTGTGGCCAGTTTCGCGAAAACGTACCTGAGGCGAGTTGTCACTCAGCGATTTCATGAACTAATCACAAATCCACAAAAAGCATGAAAAAACTTAGTGAATGTAGAAAAATATAAAGTAAATAGTGAAATCCGAGTACACAGCGTGTTCTATTTTTATAAGTTTGCGTTGAATATACATGTTTCAAAAACTTTCAAGACATTATATTTTTTCTAAGCCCAGCTTAAGGGAACAATTTTCAACGGGGGACTATATTTTATACGATAGGTATGTTGTTTTAATGTCTTCTATTGATATTGTAAGAAGAATAGTTGATACTAAAAAAAACAAAAAAAATATAAATGAACAAGATAACATTTTATTCCTAAATTTTGCAGATTATTATTCTAGAAAACCATTTTATATTAAAAAAATATTAATTTTCTGTTCTTATTTTATCTTTATTTTGTTAGTGCTTTTTCTTGGTATTTGAGTTAATTTTGCCCGCATAATTATCAGCCTCCTAATTAAGTAACAGATTGCTTCACTATATGCTATAATTTTTAAGTAAAATAATTTTTGCATCTTACCACTAATATACATATTGAATGTCTACTGCATTCACTTTTTTTTTGCTTAAAATGCACTTATCAGTAATTTTTTGTATTTATTGATTGTCGATGACTATCCCAAATTCTGTTCATTGGTTATATATAATAATTTTTAAATTGAATTGGTTGATCTAATCAAAATATAACACAATCATGTTTTTTTTCGTCACAATCTGGGCATTAAAATATGCTTTTAACGGATTATAGTCGTATTTTTTGTATTTTTTTCTTTTTCTTTTTCAAAACTTTATTCTTATCGCCATTGTATTTATTTGCATAAAAATTCAAATATTACCCCATGTTGAAAAAAGTAAACGTTTTAAGTTGTCTGCTCTTTATACTGCACCAAAATAGTATTAATTTGGTAATATTTGCATCAGCTGAAATAAAGTCAGATTCAACAGAATATCAAACGGAAAGTGATTTATCTGAAGATCGATGGTTGTATGGATGCTGTAGATATTTTGGTAAACGAATGTTCTTGGAGATTTTAAAGAAGGAAAAAATTGATGATGCAAAAAAATGGTCTATGTTCGGCGCATTTAAGTTTTTTTGTATGGGAATATCTAAAAACGTAAATTACAAAAATTTGGTGACATGGAAATCGGACAGCAATATTGAAGAAACTTGTAGAATTGTGGTTTCAAAAGATGGAATAATAACAGAGATGGTATATTATCCTTGCACTGTGTGTAAAACCATTTTTCTTGGTACTGTTGTTCACGAATGCAACAATTGTACTGATCATAAATGTTGGTCTCTTAATCGTAATTTAAAGTTTATTTTACGAAACATGAGTAGTTTTTCTGCATATTTAGATAAACAACTAAATGAGAAAATAAAATTAAGAACGGCGGAAGGTCTATCAGATGAATATTTACTTGATCTCATGGATATATCTAAAAATGATCTTATAATTCTAATTGCAACAAATATTAGACAGGCATTTAAATTAATCGAAAAAATAAATAGATCAAAGAAAAAAGTTGATATGAAAATGAAGGAAATTGAAGAACAGTTAGAAAAATCACGCATAAAAAATGACTTCAACAAAATTAAGAATGGGAAAACGACGAAAAAAAGCGATTGTCCTGGTGTCCATGGAAAGTTAAATAAGTGGCTAAATGAATTTGAAGAAATTGTAGAAGAATTCGATTATAAAATGATCAAAATATATGAAACTTTCATGCTTATTAAAAATAAGTGTCAAGCAATAATAGATGAAACGAAGCTTAATCCAGTTCACCCCACGACAAAAGATAGCCCAAATGTTACATGTGATAAAGTACAGTACTCCATTACTGATTCTACATCTAGCAATACAATAGCTAACATGGTTGTTCCACAGAAACAACCATCAAATTCGAAAAATGCCAAAAAAGAAGTGGAGAAAGATGCCGAAAAAGAAAACGAAAAAGAATGCGAAATAAATTGTAAAAACGAAGTCAAAAGAGAAAGTAAAATATGCAAAAGGAAAAGTAAAGAAATTAATAGCAAATTTTTAGCACCAAATACCGTCGCAAATGATCAAAATTTAATTCCACATACAGATACCTGTGACCAGATCTTAAGTAACCACGAGATAATTATCGAAATAATTGCTGAGGAGGATAAAAAATATGCCATCAAAGAAATTGTTTCAGAAGAAAAATCTAGAAAAAAAATCAATATCAATGCAAATTTTAATTTGCGCGATGATCATAAAAAACCTAGAAATAAACTCGAAACAATTATTGAAAATAAAGAAATGTTTGCTTTTTCAGAAACAGACGCGACTCATAATAGTCAGGACCATAATGAATATACAGAATCGAAAAGAAACAGCACAAATATCTTACTGAATTCAGAGAATATAGATCTTATAGAATATGCAGAAATGAAAAGTGTTGACTTAACATCAAAGATTACCAACCCCGCAGAACCCCCAGAAATTAAGTCAATAGATAAAGGGGAGACCAAAGTCGACGTTATGTTAGAAAACATTATCTTAGTTGGTGACGTTCCCATCAGTATTCCAGAATACCCGTCAGATATATCATTCTACCAGCCCTTTACAACTACCAACTCACAATTTTCAGCCCTAGAAAATAATCAAAGAGGTAACTTCATTCCAACAAGGACGTCAATACAACAGGTAGTTAATCTGTCAATTCCAGACAACATTGTCCTTAACATTGATACTTATCCATCTAACCCAGAATATAATATCTATGACGATATGGCACCATTCCAATATATAAATAGTAATATAACCCCTCAGATGCAGCTCTACCCACTAAACTATATTTATCCCACTTATCTAGCAGTTCCTACAAATAGTATTAGTTATTATCAAACTCCTATGCTCCAGCCGAACCCAATCATCCATGAAAAGCCCTACCAATTGCACCATGATACTATTACATCACAATACATACTAAATGATCCTAGAAAAGTACACAAAAAGGATTATACTGATTTACAAGCTACACAAAATGCTCATTATCTACCCGTATACTCATCAAAACAGAAAGCCGCAGAGAATTATATTGAAAAGGCCGGGAAATTTATAGAAAATCCTAAAATTTATCAGAATACTTACCAAAATCACCACCTTCATTCTGTTGATCCTTCATATCAAAGCAATAGAGACTTACTATATTGGGTCAATATTGATAGGTCTCGCAAAAATCATAGAAAAAATAAAAGGAATTAAACGGCTCAGTTTTCTGTGAAATAAATATTTTTTTGTAAGTCCGGTTAAAAACTCTAAAAATAAAGTGCGTTACAAAATAAATTATTTTTTCCATTTCCCTGTATGCGAGTAGATCGTTTCAATTGAGGCTTGATTTTGGGAGCCTTTTGTTAAATATGTGCATAAAAAAAACCCTATATTTATTTTCAAAAAAAAATCAGATTATTCCAGAAAATATATCATTTTTTCAAAAAAAATATCACTTTCCTAAAAATTATTTTAGAAGTAAAAAAAAAACCCCAGAAAAAAATCGCGAATTGTCGGAAAAAAAATACAAATTTTTATTTTAATAAAATATACTAATTCCCAAGAATTATTTCGTTAAAATCAATTTTAATATATTACAAACTATATTAATTAAATTACAACATTTCGAATAAATTAAATATCAATAAAAAATAATTGAATCTTGTAATATAATATCATGGCTTTGATTCTACTAGTTTCAAATAAACAAAAAATAAACCCAAGCAAAAACAACAATAAGAATACCCAAAAGTATAGTTTTTACAGGAAATGCAACACCACATTATTTAGAACAATCATTGATAAATACATATAATCACATTGAGGTTGTTATAAAAACGTTTTTAAAGATGTGGACTTAAATTTCGTATAAATATAGTTAACTTAAGAGCAGGGATACCGATCCTTATAATGGTACACCTGCCAAGATAGCCATACAATATATGCTCATTTTGGGCCAAATTTTTGCTATAATTGTCCCATACTTTCCCTTATACTATCTTATACTTCTCAGCCGTTGTTCCAATTTTTAGATTTTTTTTTATTGTTTACATTAAAAAGTGGTTTTTTGAAAATAATTACAATTCTGATATCTGAAAAATGTACAATTTATTTATAGAACAAAATTAAAGAGGGTTTTTTTTACCCATTTAAAAATGTATTAGCGCAAAAAACTTTATAAAAAATTTATAAGCACAAATCCACATAAATAACTATAAGATATTAAAGTAAGAAAAATATATATACAAAAACGACATTTGTAATAAAAAGTAACCATATATGGCCATAATGGTCATTATAAGCTAAACCGAAAAAAAACCAAGCCCACATAATTCCATACCATATCAGTATTGTTGCTTAAGAGACAAATACCGGAAAAGAAATACCAAATACAACCAACGTAAAATAATTTAAGAAATAAATAAGAAGGAATATATAAGTTTTAAGGCTGGGATTGTGAAATACTATACCCATAGAAAAGTGGATTTGGGTAGATTTTGTTTACCGTTTTTGCGTCAAATTGGTCTTTTTATGCAACCAATTTGCACTTTTTGCCACCAATATGATCTTTTTATGCAATAAAAGTGAACTTTTTTGGCAATCATTGTGATTTTTTTTAGCAAAAAAAGTAAACTTTTTGGCAATCAATGAGAAGTTTTTATGCAAACATAAAAAAAAAAAGTTATGAACTATACAAAAAAACAAATTGAATTAAAATTTTATTATGCTAGGTGGTTATGTTTTTATATCCACATTTTTTCTGGAGTTAAAAAATAAAAAAGAGTGGTTTTGCGGTAAATTGAATAAATGCCCCTTTTACTGTAGAAATCGGAATTAATACTTATTTTTTATAATTTAAGATACAAAAAAGAAAATGATTCCCTTTTTAAATAACAAACATTTTTGAGATATGACATCAAAATGCCAAAAACAAATAAAATGAACTTTTGTTTTTTTATCGTAGATGCTTTCTAATAAACATTCAGGATATTTAAAACGGTAAATAAGAATAAAAAAAATGCATATAATATGTTATTGTTATCGATTGATTATATTTATTAGTTTTGTAATTAAAAATAAGCATCCGTATATTGTTCTTCCACAGGATAAATAATCCTTTATGGTCATTTTACAGTGAATCAAAAAATGACATAATATCAATGTTAGATGTCTGTAAACATTTTGATGTCATTCCTCGAAAAATTATGTTATTATAAAAAGGAATAATTTTCTTTTTTGTATCTTAAAATTTTAAAAAAAGTAATGATTCCGATTCCTACAGAAAAAGGGCATTTATTCAATTTACCGTAAAACCACTCCTTTTAATAGTAAATCCAACAAAAATAGTGACCTAAAATCAATGACAGCCTAAAATATAATATATTAAACTCATTTGTTTTTTTTATAGCTCATAACTTTTTTGAATTTAGGTTTGCATAAAAATTTAATTTCATTGCAAAAAAAAAATTCACTTTAATTTCTGACGCAGTTAACATTGATCGCCAAAAAATTTCATTTTGGTTGCTTTAGAAGTTCATATCGGTTGCATAATGAGAAAATTTGATTGCAATGCCCGGTAGTTATGAGTAAAGTTTTTTATAACAGAGTAAACCAGAGTAAACTCATTATATTAATTACATATTTTTTGCGTATATTATACCATTTAGATATAGGGAATTTAATTGCGCGTCTTTTATAGAAAAAAAAGAGTCGTTTTATTAGCGGCGGTTTTTTTTATTATTTTTTATTTAAAAATACAGCATGTGATTATGATTCTTTTATAAAAAATCTAAAGACGCTGAATCACCTGTTATTTTTTACAAAACAGATAAACGGCATTTGTTTAAGTTCCGTACAGATTAAAATTTATAAGTACAACCAGTATTAAATATCAAAACAAACATAATATGTGTATATAAAAATATTTAAAAACAAAAAAAGGATATAGGTTGCCTTTGTAAATTGAATCCCTTGAATTTTAAATTAAATTGTCGAAAAGTTCAATCACAATAAAGCTGTTGCAGGATCAAAAAAAATTTGCCAGTACCATATGCAACGGTTAGTGACACTGTTAGATTCCTTGTCCATCAAGGAGCTTTTTACCCTAAAAAATTTTTAAATACCAATTGTTTTTATTTTTATTTCTATTATTTTTTTTTTTCAAAAAAAGTTTTTTACTCGCCAGATTTTTTTGCTTTTAATAACTGTTTCGTAATAAACGGTTTAAAATTTATATTGTTTTTTTTATTGCGACACAGTTTAAAAATTATACTATTTTTTTATAATTTTCTTATCCAAAAAAAACTTTTATTTAATCCCGCCCAAAAAAAGGTTTTCGTTTATATACCTGCGATCCGTAATTCAATCACGTTATTGACCGCTAAAAAATGTTTAAGAAGCAATTTCGATACGCGCAATGCATAGATTTGTACCAGATACGCAGTTTTCGTTTTTAAAATCAGCATAAAAACACTAGAAACCATTTCCTAGATAAATTTAGTGTGTAGTAATGTAATACACACTTTGTGTTGACAGCAGTAAGGGTTGCGTTGAATTTAATTACAATAAAAGTATGATTTTAATGCCGTTTCCTTTTTAATTGAAACCGGCTCGCAGCCGCGCTTTCATAAAAACCGGGGATCGAAAACTACTCTTCTATATTTATACATGTTTCTCCCAAAAAAAATATAGGTATTTTTAGTTGTAAAAAAAACCTTAAAGGCTTTATAACAGTTACTAATAAAACATAACATTTAAAAGAAAAACAAAGAGATTTAATAAAAAAAATTATTAGAAAAACCAAATAATGATAGTTAAGGAAATACATGGTAGAACAGACAAATAATATTTAGACGTATTTACAGCTAATTTAGGGTCTTGTATAGTTTGTAAGCGGGGAGGATTGATAACATTTGATTTAAGTTTTGTTGCAAAGCTAATTAAATTAAAGCCACATGAGTATCTTCTGCTTTTTTAAAAATAATAAGGTTTGACGAGCTAAATAAGAAAATGCGAATGATTTGCAACGGATAATGAAATGATTACTTTTGGAACATATACGATAAATTAAAAGATTTATAAGATATATAAAATATAAAACAAAAAAAAACGCACGATAAAAAAACAATATATTTGTATTTTAGTGACATGATAGATGTTTTTTTAGTTTTATACTTTATACAAGAGACACTTACGACAAATCAAAAGAATTTGTGGCTGTTATTTTTAATAAAGGGATGATTTTTAAAAGGATGCGGGTATATTGCTAGTTGATGGAAATAATAAGATTTTTTACTAATAGATGACAAAAGAAAAATACTTGTCAAGGAGAAACTAAAATGTACCAATGTTAGATCCAATATAAAATGATTTATTTTTTTTTACGTTTCTATATAATTTATAATTTTTATAATGTCAAGACGTGAATTAAAGCACAAAGCTTATGCGGTGTACAATCAATACGAGTGTTATATTTTATTTTGCTTTCAATTAAACCGTTCAGTTTCATCCAATGTTTTTTTTTTTAATTTACAGCCTATTTCCCCACATTACTGTAGGAATGCCTTTGTATATGTTTAAATGACATCAGGTAAATGTTCTCTGTTTAATTTGTAGGACTCGCAGCATGCAAGTTTGCAGCTTCTTGTACAGAAAGGAAAAAAGAAAACATTTAATCTACTATAAAATATTGCCCACCACCATAGTACTTATACAATAAAAAAAAACAAATATAAACGACGCATTTTTGACTGTTATAAGATCTGAATCACTTATAAAAGCATAGATGCTTGGCATTCATATACTTTAATAGTCCTACGTACTATTTTTCGTTGCCTTCGAATATTCATTTATAATATTTTTATACTTTTCTTGGTCTAAATCTACCATTTTAGTATCTAACATATGTTTTCTATTTCTTGTGTACGCTTTAAACGCAATTTTCAGTCGTAAGCCAGCATCGGCCAATCATATGTTCCGTTGGCAAGGTTGCAAGTTATTGTGGTAACTCGTAGAGCCTGGACGTATATATTATATGAAACTGTCGTCGAATTCAGTTGTTCAAGTCTGATTGAAGTGTCAAATCACAAGCAAACAAGAAGGTTAGTACTTATTCTGCTTTTTTCGGCATCTAAAATTTGTGCATCATTTTTTTTTGTTGAAAAAAATGTACCGTCAGTTGCCCAAATGCCCCTGTAAGCTTTTTAATTTTGAGGACTTTCTAACTCATAAACTTTGCAGGATAAGCTTTCTTTACAAAAAAATTCAAAATTATTATTGAGTGCTGCAAAAAAATGGCATTCATTTACCTATTAAAATGTGACAAGCTAAAACTAATGCGTTGTTATCGTACAGTCAATTTTACGTCAAAAATATATAAACCCCGAAAAACACAACTTCTACGCCAGCGATGATTTGTTTATCAATGCTATCTGACCGACGTAAAATTGGCATAAGTTGACGGTACCACTTTAAAAAAAAAAGAAAATAATACTGTTTGTCGCATATATTGACATGTTTTTTTATTGGTGTTGTTTTTTGGAACGAACACTTTTATCTTTTTGTGTTTCAGTATATATAAATGTTTAAAAAAACAAGAAAAAAACTTCCAGTCGACTTTAAAGTTTAAATTTTTTGTATTAAAGCAAATGATAAGGAATTTATATATTCCCTGCTAAGGGTAAACAAAAAAAACATAAAAAAATACTTTGACCTTTATATTGAGGAATTGTATTTCCTTATAAAGTTTTGGAAAAAAATCATTTTTTATATTGACAGGCAATATATACAGTGTATTTTTATTTTTATTTGTATTTAAGATTTTTTTATGTTAAAACAAAAATCTGCAGCTTAAATTTTATTAAAAAAAAAATGGCATTGCATCTAGAATTGTCTTAACAAATATTATTTTTTCCTTTACTATATAAACAATCAATATTATGTAAAAATATGTAAACAAGGCTATTTTTTGTTTTTTAAAAGCTTTACAGATTTTGATTTCATAATACCAACTGTTTATGAGCGTTTTGGTTGGTGTAACATCGTTTCATTTAGTGTTGTATTTTTTTACAAGATAAAAATTGTTTTTTTTACAACTAAACCCTCGTACTTATGTTAAAATTCTAAAATTTAGTTTTTTTGTGTATAAATAAGTTGCAAGAACTTATTCAGAGAAGATTCTTTTAAGAATCCGTTTTTAGGAACAATAAATAGAACTCTATCTGTTTACTAGGTGTCTGAAAACATATGAAACATGCTCGCTGACAAACCAGACATGCAGTTTATTCTATTTTACACAAAATAAACTTTACCATTGAACAATGCAACTTTTACTCAAGATTTTTGTGTAAAAGTATTTTTTAGTATATTGGGATCAAAAAAAACTTTTTGATAGCCATATGTTTTATTCATTTTTTCTTGATTTATTGTCTTTTAAGAGAATTATACTATATTTTTGTATTACTTTTCCTATACATAAAATAAATACTTTTGCGTTAATTTTTATATCAATTTTACAAATCAAATTACTTTAAATTTTTAATACACTAATCTGCTACAGAAAAGATTATCCTTTAGAAAAAAAACAACAATTAAAGATCTTTAATTATACAATTGGTATAGGCAGAGTTGACTTGTTTGTCAAAACGAACAAAAAACATAAAAAAGTATGTCAAATTATAAACTTATAAAAAAAAAGGTTTTTTTTTGTATTTTTGGTTAAGAGCTTTTACACGCCTTCTAACCTCATGTGCTAGTTACGGTCACGCCAGATTACCCCTTATATATTTCAAACGAAGAAAGCACAATTAATGCTTCAAATGCAACTTTGATCGGTTCTGCGTGTGTATCTCGCAATACATAGCACGTAATATGTGCTTTTTGTCGTTTTTAAGCGTTGATTGACTATGTAATGGCATATCTAGATATTATGCTAAATTTAGGCAAGATATGAAACATAATGAATAAAAAACCTGTGATACAATATATGGAACCGGGCTATACAAAGTGTATCAGGAATTTAGAAAGGTGTATAAACCTTACGTTTTTAATCAAATTAGTTTTTAGCAAATGGCTTTTCCACCAAGAAGATATGCTGCCCGGGAAAAACCCGACTACTTTCAACCGTGCTGTACATTTTTATTTATGAAAATCTACAAATACTTTTTTTATAGCAAAAAAGTTACAAAATGAAAGTATAAACTAGATTATTTTATAAAAAAAAAAAAAAAAAGTAACGTAAAAATAAGTCCTTTATTTAAACACTGTTTTTATCTACAAAATAATAAATATCGCGCAAAAAAACGTTTTTACAGTTAGCAATAATTCACTTGCTAAGACCATAGCTAAAAAAGTCTGCATACAAATGCTTAAATGCAAATACACAAAATTTACTGGTTTTTTCTATTTAGAATAGTCTTAAGTTTCTATAAAAAGTTAATAGGGTACGCCAGAAACAAGCATGAAATTTGATTTATGTATAGTAATTTTTTTAGTCTACCCATTTATTAGTTATTTTATGTTTAGTTTTTCCGTTAAGTTTTTGTTTTACTATGTTAACGTAAAAAAATACTTTTTGTTTAATTTTTATTTGTTAAATCTTAAAATTACTAGACACGTTTGGATAAACAAACTAAGAGAATGCCATTAAAGCAATATATTGAGTATAAGACTTTCGTTTTTATCTTTTAAAACCAGGAAAAATTTTCGTGTTACAAAAAAAATACCAAACTTGGCTCTTTTTTTTGGCAAACAAAAAAAAAATTGTCGACAAAGGTACGATAGCAAAAAACTAACACATTTTGGAGCCAGGTTACTGGCGCATAGAAATTAACAGTAAAATTGCCCGTCTTAAAGCTCTCGTATACAGAATTCTGCTTGTGAATATTTTTGGACTTATTTTTAACATTAAACACGCACAAAAAAAAATATGTACAAAAGTATAATATGATGGTTAAAATTGCAAACATACGCATAGAAAAAACTTGCATATAGAGATGATTTGTTACAGTAAAAACAAAAAATTGCTAATATTGTTTTTTTTTTGGTCTTACATAAAAATTGATTATTCTAAAATAATAAAGTGCAATGACTAACCTATATAAAAGTACGAACAAAAATATCTAAGATAAATGCAATATGGATACAGGGCTGTATAGCTAACAATAGGCGTAGTAAAAAATCAAATATAAATTGCGCGCTTTTCGGACTCAAAAAGAATATTTGGCACTACTATGTCAAAAAAAGTGTAACGCACTGCCAGAGAGTATACATATGCGCATCGATAGATTATGTGTTGGTGTTTTAATTTTTTCGATGAAGGCATAACAACTTACTAATTAGCATATACGAGCAGACCAGTGTAAAAAAAGGCTGAAAAGTCGTCTGTTTTTGTAAATTTTGTTGCTTATCATATGTTTAGTTCAAATTTTTTAAATGATATTTTACGCCCTTTTTTTGTAAGGTCAGTAAGTAAAAGCATTTTTATCGTTGTCTTGTCGTGCTTTGGGTTAAAGGCAACCTATACTCTAGTTACTGATTACGAAGGAAATGTCACTGTAGAGTTGGTACGTTTTATGTTTTGTTGTATTAAACCTTGGGTATTGGTCGTTTTATTCTTTTGATTGTAGTTAGAATTATATAAAAAAGAATTTGTTTAGCATTTTTGGTAATTTTTTTTCATACTAGTAACCAACAAATTACCTATGGGTATGATTATACTTTGTAACTTTAGTCTGTGGCGAGAAAATGCCCTTTGAGGTATATACTCATAGTTAGACATATGAAAAAAACAACAAAAAAAATTAAAAGGTAATATACCCATACCTAAAAAAAATAAAACAAAAACAAAATACAAAATAGAATTGGTTTTTTTCTAAATAGCATTGGATCTAGTTGTTTTATATTAAATACTGTCGTTCAAGTATGCATGTTTTTTTATACCTATAGGTAATAAACACTTAACTATAAAAAATTGTCTTTTTTTTACAATGGTTTGTGTCAAAAAATTACAATATTTAGTATATCGCAGTGGTAAGGGATATATAAAATATAGCAACGTAAAGATTGATAGGTTAAGTCCCGAACGTTCTTAATACATAGGAACGAACCAGGTACCTTTTAAAATGTGTTTTTGTTGATAATATATATTTTTATACATTTTTTATATGGCATTCCTGTTTTGAAAATTGATCAAGTGAGACATCAATTATTTTTATCCATTTGACTTGGTTTTTGCACTTTTTAACATGAAAATTTGGTTAGGTATTGCGAGAATGATTATAAAGGTTGTTGTAAAAAGTATTAGAACTTTAATTTTGTACAAATAAAAAACTAAGAATACAAATAGTAAGTTAATATACTATTTGGTTTTTAAAAATATGACTGCAGCAGTATAAAAATTTAAGAATTATTATGCTAATTCTATAAACCTTCCTAGAAAAATCAAATAATGGAATATACCTAAAAAGTGGAGCGTACCAACAGAGACACAAAAAAATATTTTTAGTTTATTGTGACAGTTTTATATGTCTTACCCTTATATATTTTTTGGTCTGCGGATGCAATAACGAGCCGAATTTCACAACAATTTTTACGAAGTATAAATATTGTAGAGACGGGTACACTTCATAGTAGTTATTTTTGTCTGATTTGGTACTTTAAAAACACAGGAACAAGCATTATTATAAAAACAATTGCTTACTTTCAATTTTCTTATTGTTGTGATGCAAAATAAATTCAAAAATGTTCAAAAAACAAGGTTTATAAGTAATCAATATATCTGGCTTTTCTTAAAAGCAACGCTCTGCAATTTCTGGTAGCTTACCTACAGCATATGACCTTTTAGGCGTTACAGCCTACCTAGGTACCCATAAACTAAAAAAAAAAATATATTCTCTTTAGTACAGAGACACAAGGTTTTTTACCCTTATACAGAAACACAAAATCTCGTCGGAATTAGAATCGGTAACTTGTAGAGAAAATTAAAAGTAATTATAAATATTTTTTTTGTGAAAAAACATTTTATGCATTGAAACATTTAAAGTTTTAGTTCACTGCAAAGCTTCTTGCATATTCATTAATTAAAAAAAATATCTAAACGTGTAATTGCAAGTTTTGGATTTTGT
>JAQFYM010005012.1:0-14113 GCA_034694785.1 Agrenia bidenticulata
CAAACATTTCTAAATATAAATCATTTTCCCCGTGTATTATAGCATGAGTAAAACGCTTGGACTTTCCTTTAAAGGTCGCAAAAGCATTTTCTACTACTACACGTTGACCTGCAAAGCTTACCATCTCAATTGAATTAGTAGTGCTTGGGCACATAACACCAGTAAACCCCCTAAAAGCTGCATCTGCTACTGCATGCACCCCTAAAGTGTCACAGTAATTAAAAAAATCAGATAATGTAAAATTTCTATAGATTCTGGAATCGATTGGAGAACAATATCCTGCCGTTACGTTTTGAAATCGTTGTAAATTATCAACAACACATAACCAATTCATACTGTAGAATTTTTTATAATTTTATAATAAACACGGATTATATAATGATCTGGCAATGAGAAACATGTGTTTCATCTATTGAAAGAATAGTGTTTTCAATTCGTCCTTTAGAAAGAAAACCAGTTTTACAATCATTGAATTCTATTCTTTTCGGTAGCTTGATTTCGTCTGTGCCAATTTAAATAATAGTTGGTGTACTTCTTTAACATAATTCCATATTGTTGATTTAGGAACACCAAATATTTCGCGAATTTGCCGAAATGTACAAATATGTAAAATATAAAAGATAAATATATATAGTATAACTTCAAGATTTGGAAATGTAAATACCTGTTGACTTGCAAGATAATTATATATTAAGTTAAACACTATTTTTGACATTATAAAGTAATTCAAATACTGTATTTCATTCATATCGCCATTTTTATTTGTCCAAGATGATATATAAGTAAATAAAGTAATACGCTCATCTTCATTTCTGTCTATTAGTAATAGAAAGAAAAATAAGTTCATTTTAAGGGTGAAAAAGAAAAAGACTTTATTAATATTATTTTGTCCAAAATTTTCCGTACAATATAAAATTTTTTACGTATACGTAAAATTACGTATGACAATTTAGATTTTATATAAACGTAAAATTCTGGACTAGCCTTAAATAGAAAATTTTTTATATGCATTTAATCACAAAATAAAGCAGAATATAAAATAGAATTTATCCTGCATCTAGAAAAAACCCAAATATTGGTTCTAGCATATAGACGGGCGCACTACAGTGCCTCTAAGACATGTAGTTCTGTTTTTTTTAAAAACAATCACAAACACTTAGAAGAGATATTAAAATAAATTTTAATACATTAGAAATTAGTATAAAAAATATTTGTTCAAACTTGCATAATAAATGTCATCTAGGTACGAGCTGCTAGATTAAGCAGTTTCTTGCAGGAATATAACAAAAAAAGCAAGCAAATGAAAAATTAAAAAAACTTGAGTAAAAATATAACTTATAAAAAATCATTTTCGGTTGTATGAATTGTAAATGATACACAAACAAATGAAAAATTATCACGACTGTATATTTTCCACGTGCAAATACTAGTATTCGGTTACCCTTAGACTTTCCTTATTGTTTTTTTTCAAAGTCTGAGTTTTACGAAGTCTTCACTTTTTATAAAGTTCCTTTGTAAAATTCAGTGAACATGCATACTTTCAATGGCGATTTAACAATTGCAAAAACGTGCTTTAACTATTTTGGTCTTTTAATACTAGTGATTCTTGTTTCTCTAAGTTCGCATTACAAGAGTTTTTATTATTCGGGTTACCAAAGTTTAAAATTCCGCTATTTTTAACGATAACGTTTGTTTTACTAAATTTTTACATGTACTAAAATTTCATATACTGTGACCATATCATATTATTTTTTACATAAAAAAAAACATTGGATCGTATAATCATGTTTTACATTTTGTTACAAGGACTGATTTATTTTCTTTTGTATAAACTTTTTATCAGTGTAAGTTTGTTGTGTTTTAATATCTTAATACTAAATTAAACTTTTTTTTAATAAGGTATTTATGCAAATAAAAAGTAAATGCATGTTGATATTTCATATAAAAAATCGATCATACTAAAAAACTATATAAAAAAAAAAGATATTACAATTTCTGTTGTCTAGATGTACATGCCTTTACATTTTTAATGATTTACATGTATTTGCAATTATTTAATTTTTATGTTAATTTTGGGCATATTAAAAAACTTTCTCTTAAATTGAGGTTATACTATTTGTTGTAAAAACATAAATGAATTTCCGTAACTATGCTCTTTTATACCATAAATACGACCTAGTTATAGACAACTCAAAAAAAAATATTTGTATTGATTATAAAGTTACACTTTTAATACAAATAATAGTAAAGATAACTGTAAATACACGCGCTACTGCACATAAAGATACAAACTTATGCTACATAAAAGGTAATAAAAAATATTTAGCGAGTGCCGCTGTGACACCTACTCATTTTTGTGTTTTATTATATGCTACTTTTCTTTTTCAGTCATTACACATAAAAAACAGAGATCCCTTTTTACTCGTTTATTATCAGCACCACAAAGTGCAAAACATTTTGCTAGGATAAATTAATAGTACTGGTCACTTCTTGAACCTGTTAATGAGTCGATAAGTTAGAAGAAAACACAAAAAATAAAACAGAAATATACAAGTTCCAAAATGCAACTGAAATGTCCTGCATTTCAATATATTTTGTATTTAAATGCGCATACAAAAAATCTATGATTACAGAACAAATGCCAAATAAATACAAATGTGTTGATCAAAGTAAACGGTAAAAATTATTACGATCAGCGCTAGGAGATAATATAAATTTTCGTTCAAACACAAATCCACAAATGCTGCATTATATGTATGCTAATGCTTTCGTCAACACTATAAACTAGATTTTCAATAACTTGTATTGTTATTTTGCAATAAGAACGAAATAAGAAGCTTTTCTACGTACATTTTGCCGTTCCTGTCAAATTTGAATTAAACAATAAATGCTAACTAACCTAATACATAAAATATAAAATTACTTAAAACTTTTTAAAAAATCTCGGCAATTTTTCGGCGCTAGTTTGCCATACATTTTTTATTTTTGTTGTTCTTTTCTTACTGAAAGTTTTTAGCATTGTATTGAATGTAAAATATGTGTTGCTCAAACATTTTAGGCCCGGAATAAAATAAAATACAATGGCTCAATGCAATACAAAAACACATACAAGTTGCGATAAGTTTGCATTTGCCTAGCTCGCATTTTAATTATAAATAATTTTTGATACGCGTGTTTGCAAACATGCTCCAAGCAAAAAAGACGCAACAACCGCTCGTTCGATATAACGTCCCATTTGCGTCTTTCCGCAGCATACGACCGACAGATTCAGTCGTGCTGCGCGTACAAAAACTGTTCGCGACGTATCTACTGTTGCGATTGCGTGATGAGTCCTTTGTGCGATTAGTTCATATTATTTTGGTACTTTCAAAAGGTGATTAAATTTTTTTATTGAGTCTGCGATAATTAATCAGTTAAAAGTTAAAGCTATATAAGAAAAAGAGAATTGAATAAATGATTTATTTTAGATATTTCTTGTCTTAATATTACTTTAATTGCCGGCGCCAAGCCAGCCTTTTGCAAAACTAGTTCGCCAAAGAAAGAAATAGCAGGTAAAGAGAATTCAAGATCTAATAAAAACAGTGAAATACAGTATTAGACGGTGCCAACGTCAAAATTCTTCTATAAACAGCCAAAGCATGTTCAAGAGACATATCCAAGAAGAATTAGTACAGGTGGATTGTTTCCTACTAGAGGCAGTGGACGATTATACGATAAAAATTATAAAGATTAAGTTTGCCTGTAGTACAACGCAAAAGTACTAAATAAAGCATTGGCATAATACCATTGTAATTGAAGAGACAATTATTGCTACATAAGAGAATTTATAAAGGATGGTTGTTTACTTTTGCACTGGAAAACACTTGAGAGTATGCAGAAGTATACCGATGAAACATGACGTGAGTCCATCTTACAAGTCAAAAAGTTTTGCACTATGAGGAACATTGAATCAAGGCTGATTCTGTAATACTTAAATAATATTAACGTCCCAAAACAATTAAAACACTAAATAACTCCGCCTTAAATGATCTAAACGAGCTGGCATTCAAAGTAAAAGATTTCGAGAGCACATGGATGAACAAAGAAAGATACGATCGTAAAAAAAAATTAGCGTAAAACATAATAAAACATCGTGAAGTATAATAAGAACAGTATAAAATGCAACAAATGTAAAAGCTTGGGACATATGAAAGCGGCATTTCGTGTAAGATTAAACAAGGTATGCAAAGACAGACGGGATGCTATCAATGAGGACAGGTAGGCCATACTGCACGGGATTACAAAAAATATAAAACATAAAGCTGCGAAAATGAATACGGTGAAGTGAATAACAGGATTCTTATTGTGTTAAGATTAGTACTTACCCACAAAAATTTTTAATGATACAGGTGCATCGCACAGCATGGTATGCAGTAAGGCTGTACGTCTCTTTCCAGATGCAGTATATCACCCGTGTTTAACAGACTTGATAGAAACCATTGAAAAAAGTATTTAGCATCTAGATATTTATAAAAGCCAGTATGGGACATAAGTAATGAAGTTGGAAAGAAGTTTAATATCATAGAAAAGTACCGACTGGATAACCTTTACATAAGAAACACTTATATTAACAAAATACCTTATAAGCAACTGCCATACAAATGTCAAATAGCAACAGGAAACACCATGCCTGCAAGCTGGACACGATCTACTAGGTTATTTAAAGATAAGAAGGATTGCGAAGATCTACAAGAAGGTTCAAAGAAGAAGTAGTACCATCAAGTACGTCGAAATAATTTAATCCAGGGATTTTCTGCCGCAAAGAAAATAACGCGCTCAGGTTTACAGAGACCTGCGACGACTAGATGATAAAGTCGTGCAAGAAAATTTAAGGCCAATTAGGGATGATCACCAAGTAAAAAAGCTATAAATGAATGAATTATTGATATATTACTCAATCTTGTAGACGGTTACTTCAGGTAGATTTGGATGTACCTGAAAGACACAAGACTGCATTATACACCGGAAATTAGATGATGCAGTGTATAAAGATGCCACAGGGCTAAATACGCATCAGCCATCTTATATAAAACTTACTTACATATTAGGAGATCATATTATAAAAATTTTTTTGTATTTTTTAATGACATTCTGGTCTTTGTACGAAAAGTTACAATGCACAATATTGATTTTAGATTGGGGATAAAAAATAGAAAACAATATGGATTGCGCATAAATAAAAAATAGCTTGCAAAATGCAAGGAGGAGGTGTATTTATATTTGCACAATTAAGAATGATATAATTGCGCAAAACGAAGATCTAGCGCAAGGAACAAAAGTTATTGCAAAACCGTAGACACGTATGCAGCTGCAGAGATTTTATGCAATCAACAACGATGATAGAATGTTTATTCTGCACATAGCTGAGTACTGCACTTTATTCTACCAGTTTCTAAAAAATACAAAGTATATTTGAAATGAAATTCATGATACAAATTACCAATAGCCCAGTAAAATATTTTCAAATAATTTGAGCTTACACATGCCAGATATGAACTGCATATTTATACTTAAGTGGGATGCATCTGCTTTAGGTAGAGGTGCATTCTTGTAATAAAATGGTCCGTCAATTTCATTTATCAGTAGAAGTCTATCGCTGCAAAAAGGAAGACCACGAAACTAAAAAAGAAGTATGTGCAGCCTTATGGGTATTAAAGATCTGTGGGTACTTGTCACTAGGTCGCTGTTTTAACTTAGTTACAGTTCACAAGGCGGAGGTTGGAGGATAAATCGAGGCCGAGTTTGGCTCAGCTAGAGTACAGAGATGTTTTACACGACAAGACGAATTTTTTTTTATGTTATCTACAGGAAAGAAAAATCTATGATTGTTGCATTTGCTCTTAGTACGGCATACATGAAGGCAGAAAAAGACAATCACCAGGTAATACGAAATATGTATGAACAAGAAACGTTCAAAAAATAATTTAAAAAGCGCATGATTTTAGGGAACCATTTAAAGGATGTCGCTTGTAAAGCGAAAATAAAAAAATCAATATAAGCAAACTATAGACTGAACCCGTGACGAGATTTCAGAATCTATACCGGTTAATAAACTGCAAGACAAATTAAGAAAAAAAATAATATAAAGAACGGACACCGAAAAAGCATAAATAGAGTCTATGAAAGATAAAAAGATGGCAGCCGAAGAAAAAATAGTATTGAAGGTTCTTGCAAAATGTAATAATGTAGATAAAGCAATAAATCATACAGCTTATCATTAGACTTTTTTGTAAGTAATTAGTTATGGGCATTTGTGGGGTGTGATATGCTAGATTAAAAGAAGAATAGTAAAGTTATTGTACATGTAGACTTTTTTTCCAGGAAAGGCATACACAAACCACATGACTTAACATCCAGGAGCACATTTTTATGCATTCGCAAAGTTTGTACACGGAAGTTAATGTTTTTAAACGATCCAAACAGACAACGGCCATGAATTTCAAAATAACAAAGTAGAAGATATTCTTTAAAAGAGTAATACGAACTAAAGGTTTACGTTTCCATTTACCATCAAGACAATAGTAGAGTGCACAATTAATCAGAGCTGCACGCGAGGCACTTAGAAGATCAAAGACACGTGTTAAAAAATGTAACTGGTATAATAAGCTCTTAAAATGCAGCGTATCATAGGAGTATTACAATGATTCCAGATATGGAAATGTCAGTAAAACAATTCTAGATAGTTATAAGCATGCAAATAATAACAAAAGGAATTTGACTCAGATTTAGCAAGCTTTGTATATATAGAATGGTAAAAAAAGTTGCAATCCTTTAACAGTTTTACTAGCACCAAAATTATCAAAAGTATGTATCAGGAGGGGTATCATAGATAACCCATATGGAGATCGCTATGTCATAGGAACTACTTGGCGCACAAGAATCATACGACATGTCACCCAGTTAAGAGGCGCTTTTGGTGGGGGTGTAAAGGCAAAAACGCCACAAGCGAAAAAGACAAAACGAAGGGCTCGTTCGAGTAGCAGCCCACAGGCATCTTTATAGAAAAAAACGACCGACGATGTCGGTTAGAATATTTGAAGGAAAGATGCTTGAGGGTCAGCGACAGAGGCTTTTTTTTATTTGGTCTTATGTGCGATTGTGTTATATATTTTTATCCTAGCAAAAGATGATTATGTTTTATCATTGGTAATTGGATAACATATCAGTTAAACTATAAGCAATATAAGAAACAGAGAGAATTAAAAATAGCTCATTTATAATATGTCTTTTTGTATAAAAAAACGACTTGTGGCACTAAGCCAGTTTTTTTCTTAACCGAGCATATACTTCTATAAAATTTTACAATTTTGACCCCACTGCAAAAATTTTTTTAACGCAACACTGGTTATAAATAACAACTCTTTTTTATTTTTTTTAAGATAAAAATCAAAATGAATAAAATATTACTGTTTTAATTACGGTTTTTTGTAAAAATTTTGTTTTCTTCCGAGTAAACAATGTATTATTACAAATAATACTACTTAAACGTGCAACTATATTTTTAATATTTTAAAAACCATTTGATTGCCTTTATTAAATACCCATTGGGTTAATGTATAAAAATTCAAATTCATTTTTATATTTACTATCACATGCAGATGTCACAGCAAAATTTTCTATTTATAAAACTCTCCATCGATGATAATTATATCTTTCGGGTATAATGGAACTAAAAAATAAGTTATAGTCTGCAATGACAAACAAATGCAAATATTTATTGTGTATCTCTTTAATTATATTATGTTATTTTATTTTTCAGATTTTTTTTTCGGATCCATTTTTTGCGGACAAATTCTAATCATGACACTTTTTGGATGTGACGAAAAGGGTGTCATGGATGGAGAATTTGCTGTATATCCGAAAATAAAACAACAATAAAATATTTTTATTCTAGGGCGATTTCCATTAGTTATTGTATACCAATAATCTTAATACTAATTTTTTTGTACGTATTTTAGGTATAGTGATTCAAACGTTGTTTGTGTTCCAAATTTATCAGTATACTAAAAAGTCATTTTTTGCGTTTAGATATATTTTCAAGGATAGTATTTAGGGAAAAATTTACTATAACAAAAATTTGTATATTTTTGTCAATACAGATTTTTTTAAGGTTATACTGAGCGTAAATCTCAGTATACACAAGATAAAGGAACAAAAAAACATCAGCAACAAGAAAATAAACTTGGTACTTTACTGATTACAGGTATACTGAATATAAATAAAACATGCTTTTTATGAATATAAAAACCAAAACGCATCCCAACAAAGTTCTATTTTAAAATAAGCGCTATAGCCAAAAAACACTTTTATTTTACTCTTTTTGGATACTTTTGTTTACGTAAAATACACCCGTTAATCGTCACGATATAAAAGAAATCATCTACGGTAAACTATTAAATCAAAGCACATGTTGATACTATCCAGTCTGTTTGGTGAAAGTGATTCTTGTGTATGTAGTTTTGTTTTATAAAATATACAATTAAAGTGCCCTTTTTTTTTCTTGGCCTTGAATGAAGGAGATTTTTTAAAAAGGTTTTTATACCAAAGCGCTGCTACAAAATGAAACGCGGACAAATTCAGTAAAAATCCGGTTATTTGTTGACTTTAATTATGACAGAAAAAAAGACGTAAAGGAAAGGGGGAAGGCAATTAACCTAGAAAAAACAAGTCAAAAAAAAAGTGCCTAAGATATGGATAAACCGACCCCCGAATCACACCAGACTTTTTTTTTTATCATACGTTTTTGCCCAAACCAAACCTAAGCTACGGTTCGGGTAAGAAGTTCTGGAGAAAGGACATGGTAAGGCGATAATGGTTGTTTTACAGTGGGTACTTTTTTTTACAACATGTATTTTTTGTACTGTAATTCCTAATTCTTATTTCAATTTAGTATTTTCAGGGCCTTCAGTAGGGACATTTCGAAGGGGGGGGGGGTGGTTGGTTGTCTTGTAAGAATACATTTTTATCTTACCCAAATTGCATAGAATATATTTACTACGAAGGCGACGAATGCGGGCGATGCAAAGCAATCGTACCGCAATATATATTAATTATTACCGTAATTGTCCGAAAATAAGGAAGCAATAAATTATTTATAAATAAAATTTTACATCGGTTTTTTACCGAAATTCGACAATCTTGAAAATTTTCATATAAGGAATAAATTTCTTACGAAAAAGATTTACAATAGAAACTATCTACCAGAACCAATAGAACAGAAATTTTACTTCTTAAAATACGTATATACTTTTTTTACTCGCTTATATCCGATTCCAAGTGTTATTGAGGTGGATGACGTAAAATTTCATATATAAATAGTATTTTTGATCCAATAAAAGCATTCACTATAGTCTGTGTTTTATTGCCATATATGTCGTTTTGAATCACTCACACATTTTAATTTTTGATGGGCAGGCTAATTTGCCATTTTTAACCCTCTGCTGTTATGGTCCAAGTGTAAAATAAATTTTTCATTTTATCCTTGATTGGTTTATTTAACCCGACATCACACGGCTAAAGAAAATCTGTATAGTCAGGAGGTAAAAGTACAACAACAAACTTCTTTTCAGCTAGCTTACATAAAATCTCGGCATTTTTGTGGGCGACGAAGTTATCCATTAGAGCAATTTCTAATTCGAGGTGTTAGGCAAACTATCCACAACATGATTCATGCATACATTGTTCATCCAGGCATTTTTCTGGACTAAAATTTCGACATTCCTTGGATAATCATCAATCTTTTTAGGGCTAGTTTTACCTTAAAATATTACTGTTGGTTTAGATAGGCTTTTATTTGAGCAAGCTGTTACAGCTAAGGTTTATTTTGTTATAACTGCATACCTTTTTGTAAAGGATATTTTTCTGGCACCTATAAAATCCACGGTTTTTTCTGGAGACATGTCAAAATAAAGGGCTGTTTCATCCATGTTATAAATTGAATTTTTATCGATCTCATGATCTATCATTTTATTTGTAATTTCTTGAACAAAATTATTCACAATATTTTAATCAACTTGAAGCTCACCACGGTTCGAACTTGCCTTTCTAAGAGTTAGGGCATAAGCAGCCTGAAAATTGTAACACCAGTGGGAGGAAAATTTAGGAAAATCAACAAGGGGCATTTTTTGATGTGTTTCTGCAAAAACGTTGAGCATGTCGGATTGCAACCACGTATATGTGACTGTTTTTTGTTCACAGCGTGCATCTAACACTCTTCCAACTAGGATCTCCTCTTCGATGTTATATAACGGTTTTCTTCCGCTACCATAACAAATGCTCTTAATTGGGACACCTTTTAGTTTATCTTCATCTTTAAGCCATCGCCTTAGATTACTGGAAGACAGGCGATTCTTTGACGCAAAAGTACTAATAAATTCCCCACAATTTTTGAATTGTTCAATATACCAAATTTTTCCCCATTTTTATACTGCTTTCTTATATGGATTTAAGTGATTTTTATTATAAGGGGTTGGATTAAAAACAAGTTTAAAGAATATTTTCCGAAAATAAGAAAAAATTAAGAAAACCCTATTCTTATTATAGGAAAAATATGGTATATTGTTTTTTTTTTCCTGACCACAAAATATGGCCATCTTTTTATTTTTTTTAATACTTGTTTTTTACTATATCAATTGCTATCTTTTTGACGGTCTCTTTTACAGTAAAAATAGTATAAAGATTCCTTTATGCTGATGAAACAATACTTCTTTTTAAATGATAGCATCTATACCCATTCTTTTATCTGTTAGTACAGTTTCCTTTGCTATAAAATCGTTCGCAAACATTGCGTGTAAAGAAATCTAATCCAGGATTATTAGTTCTAATTTTGACATGCTTGATTTTCAATTTATAATTTTTGGCAAGCACTTTTTTTGGCATTTGTATTTATATTTTATGGGTTACGCGTTAACAGCTCTTCATTAATGTTTTAAGGACAAATGCCACATTCATGCGTCAAAAAACCACCCCATACTTATCTTCATTTTATATTTTTACTATTCCTGTTATTTAATAAAGGCGATGTAATATATCAGATATAATAAAAAATTACTTTTCCATTGCAGGATATTTTGTTGCAGTCTTTAGAACAGTTTTTTTGCTATTTTTATAGAGCAATCTTCTTATTGCAGAAACTTATATACCAATTATATTTATATTAATTCGGATAGCATTAAATCTACGCTTTAATTTTCTCCAAGCGATAACATTGGTATTTCTCGTTTTTTAATGTCGCGTATATCTAAACTTGTTTTTTAAATTTACCGTTCTTTATGGTTTCGTATTATGGCGACTATATTCTATTATTAAACGTCTGTACTACAAGCCTTACTCTTTCTTTTATGGTCGCTGTCAATTCAACGTCTTCTATTTTTGAATAATTATGTTCCCTCTTTTATTCATCTGTTTATATCCGTTATCTTAACCATTAAATTCCCCTGCCAGAGCAAATATATGACTTGCGCAACCAGAAATGACCTTGTTCTAGTATTCTGATATAGCCTTCTCTGTATACCAGTCTAAGCAGTAAATAACAACACATTGACAATGCAAAATTTTTTTATTTGTACAGCGGCTACAATAGTTTCCATATGTAAATCTACTAGAAGTCCATATCATCTGCTAACTTAGTAGAACACAACAACATATCTTTTCACGTAATATTTATTTGCAATTACTGCTAGCAAGTGCTTATTAAAAAATGACAAGCTATCGAACATTAAAACAAATTTTTCTTGCTAAATATTACTTAATGAGATTCCAACAAAATCCAACAGCTGAAATATATACTGGTAAATCGATTCAATACAAAATCGGTAGCAAATTTGTGCTTTTATTTTGTATTGGTTCTCTCTGTGAACAAAAATGCCAGATTGTTACTATATATCCAATAAACCCCAATGTAAAAATTTTGCACTTATAGGGAGTAACATTTTAAATTAAATGATTCAAGCAACTTTTGTAGCTACTGTTAAGATTAAGTGCAGAATTTCTTCCTCATGGGCCATTTAATGTGAGACACGAGGTATGTACACCAATATTGCGTGCTATTTGCTATCCTTTTTATTCCACATCTATAAAAAAAGCATTATCCACGGCTGGTGTTGCGAAAATATTGGACTAATCTTTGTTCGATACCCTATAAAGGACAAATAAAAATATTGAATTACAATGAAGAAAAAACAATAATATATTGTTACAACATGTAAACAATATATTTAATAATAATATATTTGTCGGCACCTTTGATGTAACGAAATACAGGCTAGCCGTAAATAAAGCAAAAAGCATACGCGAATTAAGATGCAAAATTTTGCAATATGTTATGTCTAAGGCTGGGCCTTATCTACTTCTTACTCTGCTTCTCTGAGTATTTTGAGTATAAAAGAGGCGATTTTAGAGCCAGTATTTATTACATAACAAAACATATTTACTTTTGTAACCATTTACTTTAAGCCTATAATTCCTACTTCATGTCAAGTGCTAAAAAGATTAGGACAAATAATTAAAATACAGAATGATAATAAAACTATAAAGAAAAGCGTTAAAATGGCAAAAAAATAAGACCACCCACCAGTGGGTGTGCATATAATATGACCGCGACCTATATATGGCCATATTAATATGACCAGAATGATAAAATTTTTTTTTATAAGTTAAAGTTTTTACTTATGGCAAGAGGTATTTAATATGGTTCTATTCTTGTAGCACGAAATCTTTATGGTGGAGCACCCTTGTGGTAGAAATCCTGTCTAATGTATTTACTAACAAGACAATGTAGTGGAAAAAAATAGAGTAAGAAGATAAACTATCTCAGAGTAAAAAATTAGCAAATAACAAAATTAAAAAATATAATAAAAAAAAGAATAGGTAAAAAAACGAAATAAACATAAAAACAAAACATTTGACAAAAATACCAGATCACAATATATATATAAAATAACGAAGCCGATGACATAAAAAAAGTGCCTAAATAAATGGGCATAAGAAATAAAAAGGCCGAAAATATTAGGAACCGAAACTAAAAGGTTCAGTAACAATCGGTTCAGAAAATATTTACGTCAAAACGCATTTTTGAACCTAATTATTAAAATGGTTTTAGTTTTGGCTACAAAGAATTATGGACATTATATTTTTGGACCATTTTGTTGTAGTTTTTTTTTAGAACCCAATAATTTCGGCAATTTTTTTTTATTTGTAGCCCTTTTGTCGAGTCACCGGCTTCTTTAATTTGTTATTTTTTTTGTGATTTTTTTTGGAGGGGATGCTGTTTATGCTTGAGGGTCGTTTATTTTTTGCTGTTCATTTTTTTTATTATTCTTTATTATATTTTTACAGTTTTGTTATTTTATAATTTTACGCTAAGATATCTCATTTTATTATGATATTTTTTTCTATTACATTTCCCTTTTATATCATCCTAAGAACAGGATTTATTACCATGAAGATTGCCTATATTAAAATTCCTACCATGAAGCTTTCCTACCAAAAGGTACATCGATCCAAAAATATATTAAAAAATCCTACAAATGACCATATATTAAATACCGGTTAAAGAGAATAGTATTTTCTTTGGTTTATGCTTGACAGCAAGGGTCGTGTATTGGTGGAAGAAGTTTTTTGTTGACAAGTTGCATACAAATGGAAAGCTTTAATTTTGCATCTCCCATATAGTTGTTTAACCGTAATTTTTTAGTTTAAACAATTTTAAGATATAAAAAGCAAATGCAACCATCCGAAAAATATAACGAATATCTTTTTATGATAGTCTATTTTTGCATGAAATTCTTTAAATTAAATGAAACGTATTTTTAGATAGATTTGTATAGATAGATATATGGGTTGCATTATATACGTTCAATAAATAAGAAATAAAAAAGTATAAAATATTTTCACTTTGTAAAAAAATTTTTAAATGATATATATCTTTTAGAAAGGCGTTTTGTAATACATAAGATAAAAAAACAACGATATTTTTTGAATTCTCGTGATATACATTCATCACAAAACCACGAACTAAGCAAAATGTCTTATTAAAAGATCTTGACTGTCATGCGTTAATATCTTCGGTTCCTTG
>JAQFYM010005013.1:0-14112 GCA_034694785.1 Agrenia bidenticulata
TTACTTTTTTATGTTGAAAAAAAAAAATTCTACGAGTCAATGTCAATATGGTCCCAAAAGCATGCTCACAAGATCTTCGTTTTTTGTTTTTAGAATATCCTTACTTTTAAAAATTTAAAACGTTTTTTACTAGGTCAAGACAAATCTTTTAGTTTTTATGATTTACTTTATACATTAGCTATATATTTGTAGTACAAGTAAAGATAAATCATAGGCCAATTGTGCTCCTGTATCATTTATTTCAAGCACTGGATGTTTTTGTTTGACACATGCCATTGTAACAATTAAGACCGAACAAACTAAATTATTATTTATGTGAGTTTTTTTTTAACAAAAATTTAGATTAAATAATGATAATAAAAAATGTTACTTAACTATCTGCACTTTGGCAAATCTTTTGGCGGTTTATCTTAGTTTTTGTTGCTTGATTAGTTTGGAAAAAATATTATTGTAGTTACAGATCTTGGTGTACTGCAAAGTCAATAGTTGCCACAAAGTTTGTCTTTTTTTCTGGATTTTTTTAAAAACAAAGGCTTCTATAAAAAATGTATGAAACTTCTTTTTTGAAAATCTAGCAAGTTGTAATAAACTACATATTTAAGGTTGCAATACTGTTTTTGAATTTCGAAGATATAGCATTAGCTTTGTGTAAAGTTCTATAATATACATTTCTAAGTTATTGCAGTTTTATTTTTTGTTTAACTCACGCATTGTATTAAAAGTGGATAATATTTTTTTTGCGAATTTTACCCGTAAAGGTCTTATTAGTAAATAAAAAAATCCTGCGTATAACTTCGTATTTATCCGAGTAAGAAAACACAAAAAATAAAACAAAAAACAACTAAAAAAATTCTATTAGAACGTATCTGCCTTTAATATATGTTGGTAGCAACTTTTGCGTTTTTATATTACAAAACTTATTAAACAGAAGAATTTTGTAGTAGTAAACTACAAAGCAGGTTATTTTTAAGAGATGTGGTTGTAGGGCCGTTACAAAAAGGGGATATGACCCCCCAAGGTTTGTATAAAAAAATGAATATTTTACTCTTCCCACTCAATAAGGAGAAATATCAGAGTTATTTTTTAGGGCAAACCTGGATTCAGGTTCTATTGTATTTCCGACATTGCATTTAATTTTTTATGCGTTAAAAAGATTTTTTCTTACATAATAACTAGTGAACACAGAATAACACTAAAAGATATTTTCCATATACTACTGCTTACAAAAAAAAACGTCTTTAACATCGTATTTGTAGAATTTGTACACTTTTTAATACTTAAAAGATCATTCTACAGTGTGTTACAGAATTGAAATATAAAACATCTATTATAATAAAAAAAAGCAACAAAGAATGTATGAATCGCATCAAACCTACAAAAAGCAAAGCAAAAAAAATATATGATACAAAAAAAGGTTTAACTGGTAATACATGGGCACGAAAAAATACAAATTTTACAAAAATTTTTTAAATACTAAATTATTTTTCTTTTATTGGACCTTGTTATTTTTTTGCTACATTACATTTTTATTAAAATTCATATAATAAAAAAAGTGGCGCGTATGTATTGTAAAAATCTGTACCAGTTATTTATATATAGCAAAAGATCTACAGTGAATTCTGTGAAAATGACACAAAAAATGTCGAAAAAACCATTTTTAGTTTTTTGTATAATAAAGTAATAATAATATGTTTTTTTTTGCAACATAGATGCAAAAAGCATGCCTCTGAAAAGGAACTAAAGAACTAAAAAACTTTAAAGTGCATCACACAATTAAACTTACGTAAAAAAAAATATAACATTTATTTTTGTTTTGTATCTGTACAATACAAAAAATAAATACATTTTTACAAAGTTTTGCGACTCTATTTTCACTTTCAGAGAGTCAGTGGCGTACCCAGGAATTTTTCTAGACAGGGGCTAGTCAACTTTTTTCATATAAAAAGGGTTCAAAGCACCATTTTTACTGCTAAAAATCTTCTTTTTTATTCTTGAATTACTATTATGATATTTTAGAATTTTAATGTTTTTCCTCAAAAAAATCCCTGCGCAAAAAAAGATCCCCTCTCTTAAATTCGACCAAAATTTTGCTTTCTAGTGGGGCGCGTCTCCTCCCCCTGTTCTTTGTTCTCTGGGTACGCCACCGCAGAGAGTGGTACTTGTACATGTTTTAAGTACTAGAAAATTGTAGTTTGTAAAGATCAGGGTAAAAACTAGTTAAATCTAAAACAAACACAGTTATTTTGGTTTTTTTGAAAGAATTTTCGTATTAACGCGAAACCCGGATTTATAAACTTTTGGAGTGTAATTGCTCCTGATAATCTTTATAAGGTGAAAAGTGTATAAGACTTCGTTTTTTATTAATTTGTATAAGAAAACTTTGCACTAGTATAGATTTCACTTGTTGTACAAGTAATAAATTTGCAGATATACAGTTTCTCATTTTTGTACCTTATATAATTATGTCGCATAATTTGCGCCTTAGTGTTAGTATCAGTTTTTACTGTCAGTGTATTGCAAGTTGTTGGTTTCAGTACTAATGAATCATTTTTTGTAAGAGGTTTTAATTGTTTTCCAGTAAATTTGTAGTTTTTTAAAAAAAATTGTGAATTCTTATCGCAGTTTTTTTTTCTTGTGGCTTTCAAAACGCAGTTTTATTTTTTTGTCTAAAAAAACTAGTTTATAAGAATTTTTTAATTTTTGTGGATTTTTTCGAAAATAAAAAATAGCAACCCTGCCCTAAAGTGAACATCGCTAGTGATTGGAAAATATTTGATTGCAGTTATATTAAAAAAAGCAAATAATACAAAATGCCGAGGAGCAAATAAAATCGTTTTTGTTGTTGAATTAGAATGCAAAAATGTTCTAATAATGGATATTGTCATTAATAAAACCACCGTTTCCAATTTCATTACAAGGATGGAACAATTAAACAGAAAATAAACTATATAAAAGGACTTTTTAAAAATATACAAAACATTACCAAATATGAATCTACTATTGTTTTGACTTTAGATTAAACTGTAAATTACGGTTAATATTTCAATTAAAAATATATAAGCAAAGTAAAAGAACCTGTAATCATTTATGTACTGAAATGCTGTTTTTTTGTGTATAAAAAATACTTTAAAAAATCGAAACTATACTTATATATAATTTTACAAAAGCTTTTGTATTAAAAAAAGTTCTGATAATTTTAAAAAAGATTATATTTGTTCATTTTTACAAAAGCTACTTTTTTTATTTTAGAAAACAATTTGTATACATATCTAACATTTTTCGTGTCTTTTTTACTTGCGTTTCTTTATACTTTTTTGGATTAGTTTTTACTTTCTATCATATTGCATTAATGACAAAAAAATCTTCCTTTTTCTTAATTTGCGTACTAAAAGCGAAAGACATACGTTGAAACTTTCTAAACATAATGGTTGTTGTTCTTTTTGAATAATACGTAGCGTAAGGGATAATCTATAGTCTGCTACTTCTTTGTTTTTAAGCAGGTTGTAAACGCACGACAGTTTTTATAAATTCCATTGCAAAAATTCCTTTTATGGATTGACTGGCTTACTGCAAGTGTGTTTAATATAATATATGCTTTTTAAATGCTTGGTTTTTTGTTTTATATTTTCTGCAACTTTTTCAATATAATCTCTAAAATCATGTATTTAATATCGTTTATAAACAATTCAAATAATAAATGCAACTGTATGCCTCAACGTCACAGAACATGTGTTTTTTCTACTGTTAAATTTGCTTAAAATAAAAGTCTAAGCATATCTTGTATAGTACTATCTTTTGTATTGGAAACAGCACAAATGTCTCATATATATGTGCAGGCGCGTACCGAGAGGGGATAGGGGGTATACCCCCCTCTTTAGAGGAATTTACACGCCTGAATTTATGGGGGGGGGTATTTTTTTGTGAGATATTTTCATGAATTTAACTAAAACAATTTCCAATTATTTTTATCAAACAAAAATTATAACGATAAAAACGCTCAAAAATAAGGTTCTTATGGCTATTTTTGTAAAAAACACTAACTACCCCCTGCTATAAAATTCCTGGGACGTTACTGTGCATTTGTAGTTATAAGACTTTCTTTTATCCTTTCTTTAATAACTTTTTTCTATGTTGACTTTTAAATCAACAATTTTTTTGTTTTTCTGATCAAAATCGCTTTATCACAATCTATTGGTTTAAAAATGTGCCATAATTTGGTTTCAAATTCCCCAGCCGAAGAAATCATTGAATAAAGTACTAAAATCGTTCTTAAAATACCCGTTTCGCGCTCTGATTATACAAAAACATTTTTTTGCGCTGATTCAGAAAATATTGTAATCTCAGATAGACAATCTATAAAAAGGCCACGCTATAAATAAATAATATGTTTTGTTAAAATTTAAGTATTTCACTGTACTTCTTCTCACTTTGATAATATATATAAAATGTAGGAAAGTTACTTAAAATGCAATACATGCCATGCAGCTACAGGCAACTCATCTAGATAAAAAAACTCGCCCTATTTGTCTTTATGTGTATTTTTTAAGATTTAAATATACATTCCAGCTGACTTTTAAACTTAGAAGGAGTAAGAAAAATTAAATACAACATTATGGCAAATAATTTGAAGCAATTTAAGATTTTCTTTTTGTAAATCATTATCTAGCACAAATTTTAGGTGGTAATTAGGCAATGCCGAACAAAATCGATGGATAAATATCACGTAATCTAGTTGCAACGCTTGTTTTTGCACGAGGATAACGATTGCTCCGTCGAACCACAATCCAAATAAATTTCCTCAAGAAATCCAGTGTATACCAAAACTATTAAATCATCTAATAATACATTTATTATGGATTTTGGCTTTTTACTGCGATAATCAACTGGATTTACTAAAATAAATGACAATAAATCATCTTCTTATATTTTCATATATTAGAATCTTGGGTTTTATTGATACTATTGTCGCTTCATTAATAATTATACAAATTTATTGCATTATTTATGTTGATATTATTAAATATTTCATTTACATATATTCAGATGTACCTTAACCATTTTTGTGTAGGAGTAAGAGAGTGCAGGCAACCCACCCTAATCAATACAATTAAGAAATTTTTATTTTTTGAGTTTAGTATAATCTGAATAAGTTTTATAATTCTTGGCAATGTAAAGACATAAATTAAAAACTTTGACGTGGTATCGGATGTAAGTGATATGGGAAAATCAAACGTGTTTAATATTAGGTATAGATTAATTTGCGTGTTCATGTTTATTGTTTCAATTTGTAGAATCCCTATTAAGAGCTTTTTTAATCCTCTCTAGCAATGGTTTTTGTTGTTTAAGTTTTCCCCCTGATTGGACTATTTCACATGCATTTTTCCATTGATCTGATATCCATGGATCTATATTTTGTAAAAAAAGCTTTTTTCGTACAAATAGAACACGCCAGTGGCTTTTTTAATATTTAAATTTTAAATTTTGTTTGTATAAGAAACCTATCTTTTCTTATTCTAACAAGTTTTTCTGGCTGTTTCTGTGTCATTTTATTATAAAAAGCTCTTTTCGCACATGTCACTGTTTTAAATTTTTTGGAATCAATTTTCAACATTGAATATATTTGGACTTATATTTATGTACAAGAAAATATGCAAGGTATGCTTACATCCCATAATTCTTTATATATCTTTTCGCAATAACAGCTACGTGTTCGGGTACTTTAGAACTTGGTTTGAAAAATATTCACATAGCTTGCGGTTATTTAAAGTAAGAAAAAAGGACTACCTAAATCTTTGTATAATATTAATTTATAATTTAATAAAACATACTAAAAAAATTTCTATTTGTAAAAAGCTGGTAATTGTTTTTTCGCATTGTTTACAATGTTTTTTTTAGTTGTACGGATGCAGTTATGTGGTAAAATATGATTAAATTTTCCTGAACAATATAAATAAACAAGTAATAAAAAAACCACATTAGATCTTTAACAAATTCTGCGTAAAAATAAATCGCTAGCTAAAAAACAAATTTTTTAATCTTGACAACTAGTATGTACTAAAAAGACCATATGAATATAGTAAAACAAAGTATAAAATAAATCAATCGCAGGGTGCCAATAGTTTATTACGAAGAAAACCAAACAAAAAATTACCATAAAACCAATTTTCGCACCAGCTAAAACAAAAAATCCGCCTTTTACAGAACAAATATAAAAACCTGCGTAAGAGATTTTAATCTGCCGCAATCAAGTGAAAATTTTGCTAAAATACTAGAAAATCTACCAAAAACTGGAAGCAAATAGAAAAAACCAAAAAAATATACAAAAAACTGTTACAAAATTTGATACCTTAAAACGATACGCACTTGAATCGGATAAACTTTAACGCGCAACAAAATAAGAGTTATATAGCGTTCATTGTAGTATTTTGCAAACTAAGAAGAATCATTTGAAATGCAAAGATCTAATCACAAAAAAAATAATTTACAATTTTTTGGGTAATCGTTGGTTTTCACACTTTATGTTCATAAAGACAGCTGTACCATTTTACACCGAAATACAATATAATGGGGTGGCGGTAGACAGTGGCGTAGCTAGAAATTTTTCTGACCAGGGCTTGTCAGTGTTTTTTTGCAAAAAAGTGCCTGTAAACTAGATTTATATCAATAAAAATCTTTAGTATGTTTGTTTAGTTATTTTTATGTTAAAAGAATTTTTATTTTAGATTGTTTTATCAAAAAAATCTCTGCACAAAAATAGACCCTCCTTAAATCCAGGCGCAGTTTTTACAATGGGGGGGGGCGTGAGCCCCCTTTACCCCCTCCCCCCTCCCCCCTCAATCCTACGCCACTGGCGGTAGACTGTGACTTATCTACAAAAAAAACTAAAAACTTACATTTTTATTGATGTAACCCAGTTGTTATTTTTTTTTTGTTATTTTTTTATGATTAAGATCCTGTTTGAGCAACTAGATTAATACGATTAAAGGCTTACGAGCAAATAAAGCGTGCAAGTTTGCACTAAAATACGTTGACTTATATACTAGATCTATAATTTTTATAGATTCAATGTAAAAGAAAAGAAGTTACTATTATAATATAATCTTACAATAAACTTAAAATTTAAAAAAAAAATAATCAAAAATTTTGCTAATTTAAACACAAATTAAAACCCCATAAAAATAAAAAGCATGCGAATACTGTTTTACTAGTCATTATTACGTTTTTTTATTACTTAAAAAAAATTCCATATTTACAAAAATTAATTATTAATTATAAGTTTTAATGTTTGTACCTGGGTTTAGTAACTTTCAACTGCAACTCAAGGAAATGTACGATCAAATATAAGTTTCAAGTTGTTTTAATGTCTGTATATTATGCTGGTGTGAATTTCGTAGTTTTTTTTTTGTTAGAAATAAATATAATATAAATAAAATTGAGGAAATAAAGATAAAAAACACATATAATTGCATATTATGGTATGCTGATCAGTGTTAAGTAACCGTAAATATAAGTTATCTGTGTAAATGCTTTCTCTAAGTAACCGTATGTGTAAAGTTAGTGCAACTCGTTGTTCTATATTCTAAGTCCCAACATACTAATAATAAAAAGTATAATTAGACAGTTTTACCAAATCCACCGATCTTTAGTATTTTACGATCGCAGAAAGTGACTTAAAGAGCAACAAAAAATTTTATTTAATATATTTTACCTCAATCTGTATCATGAAAATCTTACTTACAAGATAAAAGTATAAAAACAAAGCAACTGGTGTTACAGACAGAAGCAAAGAGTTAAACATATTAGCAAAAAAAAAATAATTTCTAAAAAATGTTTTACAGATTTAAAACAAACCTTAACACCACAAGTATTCTGTTATATACGATATATTTTTGTAGTAAAGTAAAATGCTAACGCAATTTACGTATTGAATACATAGTATGAATTACCAGCGAAGAACCTCAAAAAAACTAGGTTTTATACAATTTGTAGAGCGTACTGTATATATAAAAAATTAATTGGCGTTTATTTTTATTTCCACTTTCATGAGTTGTTTCATGTTTTTTATTGCTTAAATAAGTTTAATCACTGTTATATTTTAGTATTTAAATATACATTATAACAAAAAGTACATTATATAGAGCGTGAAAAATGCTGTAGAATTGTATTTTATATCGCGTTGTAGACTGTCAATTTTACGTAAAACAAGATTCAGTATGTTCATAATTCTAATCATAATCATATAGTCTGCACATTCAGCATATTCGTGCTATTCGGCCGGATTTACAAAATTTTAATCCGGTATTTGGTCGTTATAGAAAGCTTTATTAGGATTTTACTTGTATATGATGTGTTTATTTGCATTTAATATAAAAGATACTTTTAATACTCAAGTTGAGTATTTTTTGTTTTTTTTCTATCCATGACCTTTAAAAAAGTACAGGTTATCAAAAATTGATTTTAAATAATAGCCCTTTTTACCAAATAAGCTTGTTTTTAACTACTTATAAACATTTTTTAGTTACTCTTTATTTTTTTTGTAATGAACTGTTTAAATCAAATAAACTGTTTTAATTAATGATTTGTTTACTCGCGAATCATTCTCGCTTGTAATTTAAAGAGCGTTCTATAAAATTTTTCTATGCAGTTGTTTATCTGAAGAAGGTTTTGTAAATCTACATGACTAAAAAAATACATATTTTTTTATTTTTTTTTATAAATTTTCAATAGCTTTAATCTTTTGTATGTAATATATGTTCGGATATATTTGTAAGATTTTATGCAGTTACCAAGAGATTGCGCATTTATTTAAATAGCTATAGGTGAGGGGTGTTCAAAGTGGGCTATTATTGAAAGAAAATGAACACGAAAAAACCATAAGATACGTGTTAAAAAAAATATTTAACAAATTAATTTAATTTTGGCGCCTTTGTATAGCAGAGAAAAATTATTTTCTATTCTAGTGAATACACCTCAGGAGTTTTACCTTTTTTTATTCCATGACGCACCCATAGAAATTTTGTATTTTTTATCTTTTCTACGAAGGTTTTTTATAAAATAAAAAAAACTGCACATTTATTACTTGGAAAAGCAAAATTGATGTATCGAATCTTATTATCAAAAAAGTATTTGGTATGTAAATATCTCATCCAGAGGTTCAAAATGTGAACTGGCTATAAATGCGTTTCTGTGTCATAATTATATATTCTTGATGTTTTGTGTTGTTTGCAAATCTATTGCAACAATTATAAACAGATAATTACATAGGTAATGTAGCACTTCTATATTGTACATAAATTTCTCAAAATTTAATATTTTTCCACTAAGTTCTCATGCTATGTTTTTTTTTTTGCACAAACCATATATAGGTTATCGAATCGGGTTTTTTACTGCAAAAATATTCTTGAACAAGTTAATCGTGTTTATTTTATATAAAAAATTACAAAAGTTTACAATTTCACTTTTAAAATTATATGTGACTCAATATAAACAAAAAAAATTTGCTACGCTTATTTGGATATATATTTGAATTTTTTTGTATTGCGTAAATACTTGTTTTTTTTACCTTTATGTAGCATGCTTCTATTTGTGTTTTGTTTTTTTTAATGTTTTGTACCTGTATGAAATGTAAATGTAAAATAAATTAAGTACTATTTGCGATTTCTCTACACAAGAACATCAGTTACATTCATTATATTTTTTATTAGTTTTTTATCTAAAAAAGTAACAAAATTACATTTAACCCTTGCATTCTACTTCTCACCGCTTTCTTTTTATCACTTAATTAGTTAGTAATTCCTTGCTCAGACAGTTATCTGATTACGTTGCGAAGTTTAAATAATACCTTATACATAGTTTTATCATTTATTTCGGCAAGCATCTTCAACCTATCTATGGATAATCAAATACATTTTTATCCGACTACACTATTTTATAAAAATATGTTTCTATGAATTACAACTAAAAAAACAGTGCAATTTCACATAGGCTTTTAACATATATTTAATAAATATTGTTAGGTTTTATAGGAAAATGTGTATTTAGCGCTAAGTTATACTCGAATATATGATTGTTTGTTGTACCTTGTTCGTATCTTGTGTCATACTTTTATATTCCACTTTATTTTGTATTTATAAACGTGCATTATATTTACATAAACTGGGTGCGTTTTTATTATACAAGAGGGAGTAAAATTTTTAGGCAATATATACTTTAATTATTTACTTTGCGCCTTTAAAAAACAATAAAGTAGCCATTAGTTGTAAATTTTGTGCATAACTATATTGTATAAGACTTTTAGCAAGAAAACAAATTTTTTACTCAATACTAAAAATGTATTTCTTAGTAAAAATACAGAACATTAGATAAATGAAGATTAAAGCCCATAAATGTTTAATATTCTATTTATGCAATTATGCATGTAAACAAAATATTTAAGTTAATTAAGTGACTTAAGTTTATCCCACATATGACTTTACTACGCACATATGTTGCTTTTTTCCCGATTAAGAGCATTTTTCAGTTATATTTACATACAAAAGCACTGAATTATTTTACATTAAAAACATCCCATGATACCCACTTATTTACGTCGCTGTGGTCATTTAAAGCTTAAATGATTTTCTGTTGCATTGTTGTAGTACGCACGTGATTTCGTTTACAATATCTAACTGCAAGCGACAAGTAAACTGATATAGCGTTTTTTTTTTGCTTATAACAGAGTTTTTCTCTATATTAAAAAAAAACTGTTCGAGCGATTTAAGTTTTTAACTTTCATGTTTTTTTATTATTTTCAACTATGCAATATATTAGAAAAATTTACTTTGTATTTGTTCACATTACTTTTTACGTGATATATTTCTTTTTCTAGGCGCCTACTTTTATAAAAGGCAAAATATTGTTCTCAGATGTGTAAAAACACACAAGTTTATGTTTTGAATGGCGTTATATGCGCGTGTATATACTTCTGATCTTCTTTTATCGTTTTAAAATAAACCAATAATATCGTATACTGTGCTAAAAGGTCGCAAAATGCGTTTCATAAAAGGTTAACGTAAAAAAAATCAGAATTGAGTTATACAGACGACAAAAATCACGTATTCACACATTTTTCAATGACTAAATTTTTTTTAGCATAGTTAATACAACTTTAAATAAATACGAAAACAAAGAGGTTATTTGATTTTTTATAAAACTGTAATATTTTAACATACTAGTTTTTTTATGTACTAGCGTGGTGTTTTGCTGCTCTATTTAGTCCGTTTTTTTTATTTATATCGTCGTAAATTGTTTTTATGGATAACATATGGCGATATACATATGTAAAAAACTGCGTAACAAATATGAAAAATACAAAAAACTGATGCGTTTTAAAATTCTTTTCGACATTTAGAAAGAAAAATCTGTAGTAAATTATGTTTCAAACAAAGATATGCTATAGCCATTGAGAAAAAAAACGTCGTAATGTTCTTCGTACCAAAAATGTAATACGTGTTGTAAATTAAAATACCTACACTTTTTGTAAAAAAGGGAACAAAAGTTGCGTTGTTGTGTTTTTATTTTTAGAAAAATTACATATATTTTTAAGCTTGATAAAAAGTACAAGATGAATGATTAAATACAAAAAATATTGAAAAAAACTGCATAAAATTCGAAACTGCTAAAGTCTCCCTAAACATTTTTCAAAAGCAGTTTCATGCTACGTTTGAATATCAGGGCTTAAATATAACTCGACTCTTGTGCATAAAAAATTTGACGGTGACTCTATTTTTTTATATTATTATTTATAAATATGTATTTACCATTCAAACTAAATAACGATCAATTTTAGGTTTTTTTTGTATATTAAAAAGTGAAATAAAAAACTTAAATGGTACAGCATATATATTTCAACGCTTGTACAAAAGTAAAATAAATACATAAACACATTTTTACATTAGAAATATTAAACACAGAAATTTAAAAAAGTGTCTTTAGTTAATTTTTTTTTATAATAATAAAATCCGAAAAAAAACTATAAATCCAAAATATGCAAAAAACAACATTAAAAAATTTTAACGATTTGGATTACTTTTTAAAGTGTGTTAATAAAAGAATGGATTTTATGTACTATAAAATTATTCAGCCACCCCGCTAGTATAAATAAAATGCGCCAGTATTACCTCACCGCAGTTCTTAAAGCGCTAATAAGAGAAAAATATAAGATTCACTTGTTTTTAGTTTTATGATTTATTGCAGTTTACCAGTGGCGCAACCAGGATTTTTTAATGGGGGAGGGGGGGTGGCCAAAAAATAAATGTTAAAAGGTAAAAAAAAATATTTACGCTTTTTTTGTATTTAATTTTAAAAAGGTTTTATAAATACTTTTTTTATAAAAATATTTTTTTTACCGTTATGACGGCCTAAAAAAAGACTCCCTCCCCCCTTAAATTCAGGCTACACTTTTAAAGAGGGGGGGGTATGGTCTCCCTGGATACGCCACTGCAGTTTACATATACTACAATTTGTCATTTTATACAATTTTTATACAAAAAATTGTAACATTGTTGTAAAAAAATTGCATATTGATAAGTTAAAAAGTGTCGTTATTTTAAGTTAACTTGTGATGGTTCTGCCGTAAAAAAATTTACAAGACCATAATCCTTATTATTTTAATTTTGTGTATTTACTTATAAATCCCTATATTATAGTTTAATATAAAGAATGCAAACACTTAATGCAAATAGTAAATTTTGACAGTCATTTACAAGTATTAGACGAAAAATTGTAAAGTATCAAAAAACTTTTAAAAAAATTCGTTTTTTTTTGTATTATATATAAGATAATTAGTTTCTATGTTAATTTTTGTATAATTCTATTTAAATTCTGAGAATATTATAATGATAAATCATTTGCGTATATTTTAAGGTTTTAAAAATCGAACTACTAAACTTTTATAGTTATTATAATATAGGTAACTTTTTTCGCAGAAATAAACTCGCAATCATATAGTACAGACGCAAATTTAGAAATAACCCTTTAACTCACAATGGAATAAAAGAGCTGTTTAATGTTTAGCACTTTTAAGAAAAAAAAATATACGGCCCGTAAAAAAAAAGTATCGGTTAGGTAGAATTACAGTTGTTGACATAAGCAAAAATTCATTTAAGTTGTGTTTTTT
The DNA here is from genome assembly GCA_034694785.1 of Agrenia bidenticulata. Lineage (NCBI taxonomy): Eukaryota > Metazoa > Arthropoda > Collembola > Entomobryomorpha > Isotomidae > Agrenia > Agrenia bidenticulata. The sequence continues at coordinate 13,157 of JAQFYM010005013.1, forward strand.
TATTATTTAAAAGCTTTTTTGGGGTCGAACGTTGCAATATATGTGACTTGACTTTTTATTAGTAAAAAAACACAATGTTTTTTTTTGTATTTTACAAGGCTTTAAAATATTTTTTTTTGGGAAAATTTTAAATGTAAATAAAATGTAAAAAACAGTTTGAAAAACAAAAAAAATGTGTCTCTGTATTAATGTAGGAGATCTTTCTTGCAATTCTATAGTATTGTTGTTTTTTTTAATATATAAAAAATATAAAGCGTGTTGATTATTTACTTACTATAGAGATTCACTTTAGCGAAGATTCACAACAGTGATTTTTGCGGTCTTTAGTTATTCCAAACCTTTCTAAAAGTCACTATAGGTATTTACTATAGTGACAGTTACTATAGTAGATCACAATAGTGAAAATTCACTATAGTGAAAATTTCAATATAGTGGCTTACTATATTGAATTTTCACTGTAGTGATTTACCGGTAATATAAAAAATGCAACTTTTTTTTCTTTTACTAAAGTAAAAATTTGGCGTGTGGAACATGTCTATTATTCACTAAAGTATACTCTAGACCATATTTTAGGGCGCATCTTTCGCTATAATAAAAACGACTTGGATTTAATCGCAAAACGTTGATTAAAGAAACATATTCATTTTTTTTTGTATTAAATTTGAGTCTTTTACATGTTAAGGTCTATCATACATTAATTTTTGTGGCGTCACATACGTATATTTTCTTCTATTAACTCTCTTGCGTCTTTTAAGAGGAAAAAATTATCTAAAGAGAGAGTGCGTAAAAAACAAACTTAGATGTAAATATGCTTCTTCAAGTGTCTATGCCTTTTTCTTACATTTTTTTAGTACGAAGTTGCTGTAACATACTAAACTTTCGGCGAACAATTATGCGGCCCGAAAAAGGTACGAAATCCGAAAAAGGTACGAAAAAAAACTAAAGAAAACTAATAT
>JAQFYM010005014.1:0-14111 GCA_034694785.1 Agrenia bidenticulata
CAACAATGATTCATAAAACGATAATAATATGAAAATGCAAAAGATTAACAATATTCTCTGTAGGTCAATTAAAAAAAAGCATTGATGAGATCAATATGACAAATTGATGAGATCAATATGACAAATTGATGAGATCAATATGAGCATTTGATAAGATCAATATATGAACAATTGATGAGATCAATAAGACAAATTGATGAGATCAATATGACAAATTGATGAGATCAATATGAGCTATTGATGAGATCAATATGACAAATTGATGAGATCAATATGAGATATTGATGAGATCAATATGACAAATTGATGAGATCAATATGAGATATTGATGAGATCAATATAAGCAATTGATGAGATCAATATCTTCTTCCGTCTTATCGCAGACATTATCATATCCGGTTCCTAAGTCCTGTTTTTAGAAGTTTGCATTCCAAAATGGAGTCACATGTCAAAAATTCGAAACAGCCAATTTAGTTTTCTAAGTTTGTTTAGCTTTTCATTTAATTTAATTTTTAAGCCATTGTTAACAACGCTCTTTTTTACATTTTTTTGAAAGACGCTAGTTCACTTTGTAGAAAAATAGGCACCCCATAAGAAATCTACAATAAATCAGGGCTTCGAATGAGCTAGTCAGCTTTGACATAGTTGGTCGGTAAATATGAGTCTATTGCATCGGACGGAAGGGTAACCATTTGAACGCTTTTTTAGAGTAGATGGGTACTTAAGCCATTGAGTAAGGGTCCTCTCCAGGGACAACGAAGAAAACAATGAAGTATGGGGTACTTATGAAGCAAAGGGCCTGGCAAAATTAACTGGAATCCATTATACCATTTATGTGATGATAATGTAACAATAAAACAATGTAACACAGAAGACAGATTGACTAACTTTAAGCGAGTCCAAAGGCAGCATTTAGAACCAAATTGGCAAAGCAAACCTGTATGACTTGACTCGCGCGAAGATTCAAAATACAAAAATTTACAAGTAATAACTAAGTCTTGGCTGTTTGATTAAAAAGTATAAATTTTCTAAATTTTGTTTATTCAATACTATTTCCGTGTTTACTGTAATAATATATCAAATTTCCAAACCAATACTTTGTGTAGTTAGTGAATTTTATTGCGCATGTTGTAATGTTGTTAATGCTATAAGTGACTTGATTTGGTTATTTGAATTGTGTATTTTTTATAAAATGTCTAACATTCACAGTCACCTAAAATTGTGCTTGGAGGATGTCAACATTGGAAACATGATTGGATTTGGCAGGGATGCCCATGTATATGAGGTCATTAATTTTTTGTCATTTGATTTTAAGAGATTGTATGTAAAAATTTGTCCAGACTTTTAAGTTCAAATTGGAATAAACATTTCAAATATTTGAGAACTTACAAGTATTAGAATAAGGGTCTCTTGGATTTTTGACCATTTGATCGTGTTTGTGATCAAAAACTTAAATCACTAGTCATTTGAACATTTTGATTGGAACTAAATATTTATTTTTTATAATTGTGATGGGACTTAACGATTCGGTCCAAATGGGTTATTTGTATTAGATTATATGAAAGTTGTATAGAATCAAAATAGTTAAAAAAAACTGTGAGTATATTAATAAAATGTTGTTATTACTTTACAGGGAAAGTTCAATGGAAAAATGATTGCCGTCAAAACATTCAAGTCCATGAAGAGTCATCTTGATTCCAACGAAGTGTTGAACTTGATTAAATTTCAAAGTCATCCATCCATTGTTCGGTTTATAGGTTCTTTTAGAGAGAACAGCAAGAGACATCTTGTAATGGAGTATTGTGAACGTTAGTATATAATAATTTAAAGTTGAAATAATGAATTAAATTTGTAAATTCATGTAATTTAAAATCATTATACATTGATCTTTGACAGATAATCTCAGTCAAAAGAAACTGTCAACTCCAGATGCCAAACGAGTATCAGTCCAGTTGATTTCGGCTGTTAATTATATCCATCAGGAAGGTTTCATCCATAGGGATATTAAACCTAATAACTGTCTTTATGACAGTTCGGAGAATTTGAAGTTATGTGATTTTGGAATATCGGTTAAACTTAACAAGGTTTTAAAAAAATTAAAGGAAAAAATTACTTTATAATTGGTTGTGAAACATCAAAAAAGTCTTTTTCTATACAGAATGGAAATTATACCCGTTCAAAAATCGGAACTTATGGATACATGGCTCTTGAGGTATTGGAACACTCAATAAATTCGACCAATTCTGACGTTTTTTCCGTTGGAGCTACGATTTACTATTTCTTTAAATTCAAGCACCTTTTTGTTATACAATCTAAGACCACTTTAGAAGAAGCTTGTCAGAATATCAGACTTGGGATTCCCTTGGATCGATCCGATCATGAATTTACTGTAGGGGTGTGTCCTACCAATATGGAAGTAAATGCAAGAATTCCTACCAGTACTAGACTCCAAGAGCTTGGTGAACTGGGAAACATTATTGGAAAAATGGTATGCCAAACCCCTAATTTGCGTCCTTCTCTAGAACAGTTGATGGAATGCGATTTTCAAAATTTGAATTGTATGGTCAAATCAAATGAAATTGATCAAACACAAAGTCAAGTTGGGATTAGTACGGCGGACTCGGTGAACTCTTCCCTGTCAAGTAATGATTTGAAAATTGATACGGCAAACTCGGTGAACTCTGTGCTGTCAAGTGACGAAATAATAATTGATGCCGTTGCCCCTTTGAACTTATCCGTTTTGAATAAAGAAATTGATATTGACGTCGTGGCCCCTTTAAACTCATCTGTTCCAAATGACGAAATTGATGTTGATGGCGTGGCCCCTTTGAACTCACCTGTTACCAATGAAGAAATAATAATTGATGCCGTTGTCCCTTTAAACTCATCTGTTCCAAATGACGAAATTGATGTTGATGGCGTGGCCCCTTTGAACTCATCTGTTCCGAATGACGAAATTGGTGTTGATGGCGTGGCCCATTTGAACTCGTCTATTTCGAATAAAGAAATTGATGTTGATGTCGTGGCCCCTTTAAACTCTCCTGTTGCAAACATTAATGAATTCGCCCCGATCAACACATTTATTCAAAATGAAGAATTTAAAAAATTTCAAAGCCATATACAAACGAAATTTGTTCAACAAGCAACATTTACTAATTTCCTAGCTAGGATAGAAAAAGTTTCAGATGAAAACAATCAACATTGGTTTGAAAAAAATGAACAACTTGAGAAAGATGTCAAATGTCTTCAAGATACAAATCACACAATGGAAATAACGATTGAAGAAATAAAATCAAATATTAAGACCATGGGAGCAACAATAAATGAATTGATAGCCAAAAATTCACAACTGGAGGATAAATTTTTATATGTTGTACCTCTGAAGGAAAGTATCAATATTTACACACCAGAAGCTGCAAAGTCAATAACTCTTCATGTAGCAGACCAACAGATTATTACCCCGAAAACCAGAATTTTGATTAAAAAAAATACAAGAAAGGCTAAGACTGCAACAGACCAAGCAGCGCCTGATAAATTATTTAAATGTGAGGTTTGTGGAAATGTTTTCAACTTTAAAAAAAATCTAAAAAGACATGCAATGAATCATGAAGAAAAACCATACAATTGTACACACGAAAACTGTACCAAAATGTTTGCTAGGAAAGACGTTAGAGATAGGCATTTGAATACAGTACATTTAAAAAATAAATGAATTGTCCAATTTTTGAATATAGGCATTTGTTTATTACAATTTTGTAGAGATATTAACTTGAGCTATTTTGTAATTTTCTAACTTAAACTGACATTAACTGACATTTTGACATTAAATAAACTTCAACCATACGAGGAGGTGTACTTTTTACTAGCACAAAATCCTAATATGGGATGCGTGGCAAGTCATTTTTAAAAAAAACTACTGAATATGAACAGTCATTTTCAAATTTTGACAAAATGATATAATATCGGAAAAAACTTCAATTTAAAAAGATAGTAAACCAATACTTCAAAAGCTACTAAAAAAATAAGGTCCGGTTTTTGTTATTTATCATTTAAATTTTTCAACTGCTAACCCTTGAAAAACTGACAAGGTTAAGAAAGCTTTACCATTTTTTTTGGCACTAAATGCTACTCTTCTTCTACGGTACATTTCATTTTATTTTAATTTCAATTCAATATTGTGATTTGTTCAAAGTCCGTAAGTTTACACGCTTGTCAGTCCATCAGCCAGGTAACTCTACATCTGATTGATATAGCATGCTGTTATTTGATACACATCGCCTAGTAACTCCAAGTCTCGTTGTTTTGTGATGGTGTTACTTGAAACACACCACCACTGGCCTTAATTTTGAATCAATTTTTTATATTATCCATATTGGTTAATTATGTTGACTCCTTTTGGAGGTCAAATGAACATGCAGGTCTTTGTATATTAGGGTTAAATTTTAAAAAAATTTCAAAAACGGGTACATTGAATAAAAGTATGCAAAAAAAATCATTTATGGAACTAATTAAAACACAAGAACGACCCATGGTAGTCATTAAGAGTAGTTAACATCCACAGAAGAAGTTTTATGGTTGGTCAAAGAGAATAAACTATTGCTTTTCATTCGTCAATTTCTGAATGTTTTACAGCTGTATTACATTTCAAAGAGAGATATTATTATCAAATTTTAGTTTAATTTTGAAAACGTTTATATCTAGAATCATGCAAGGGTCAGCCCCAAACCTTGGAATTTTTGCACAATTGGTTTATATTCAAACCTAAACAATACTTTTAATTTCATACCAAATATATAAATTTTCGTTAAATTCCCTGAATTTTCATAAAAACCCCATATGGTCAGCCCCCTCAGACTAAACAATTTACCGATTCATTTCATCTTCGAACTCGATTATTTGTTTGACCCAATATTGATATGTACAAAATTTTAGATCGGTTGGTCAAAATTTTCTTGAGTAATCTTTTTTTCCGAACGGATAGACGGACAGACTGGATTGATGATTACATAAGCCCTGGCTCGGGGGATTATATAGTACAGACATTTATTAAACGGTTGGATAGTCGAACAGATTGTAATTTAAATAGAGATAAAGATAAAACAACTGGTTGTGGTGTAAGTATAATATTTAGATTGATAATATCAAATAATCATTGAACTGAAGTTGTAGCGTGTATAATATAGTTTACTGATGGAATATTTAAGTTAAATAACTATTTGTACTTTAACAAGAAGAACTGAAATTAATGTCAAAATGCAAATGACAACAATGGGGAAAATCCATCAATACATTTTTTTTTAATAAAATTTTAATAACCTGTACCTTACGACGAAGCACTATCAACCGTACACCTTAACTATTAAAAGGTTAAACATTATTATTTTTTTTTTTTGTTATTAATAGTTTTCTCCGCATGTACCTTATATAAATGATTGGACAGGATGTCTGGTCTGGTGAAGGTTTTATTGCAGCTGCCGTTAAGACATTTAAATTGTTTTTCTCCATGATTCCTTTTATGACGCTGAAGATTTTTTTTGTGCCAAAATGTTTTTTCACAAATTAAACATTTAAAACGGCCTGCGGGCTTAACTAAATTTTTTTCAATTGTTTTTTTTGAGATTAATAATTTTTCGATACATAAATTAGACGTATCTGGTTTTTTTTCTATTTCAAATATTAATGATTGGTCTAAATATCCGTCCTTTTTCTGTTTCATTCCTTGAATTCTGTACGCTTTTTGTTTGTTATTTTTTGCAATCGTACTTATTTGTTTTTTCCTTACCAGTATTGTGCTCGGGATGGTATTTGAGTAGTTGTATGAATTGGAAATTAAAGACCGTTGGTTAACTGGCATTGATTTGTCACTTACAACTTGAATGGGATCGGATACAACTATCCCCCTACTTTCTTCTAGCTTTTGATTTTTTTTAATCAATTTCAGCATTGTTGCTTCCATTGTTTTAATAGCTGCTGTTAAATCTTGAATATCGACTCCCATCCTTTCATTTTTTTCTTCGAGTCCTCTGACATCTTTTGTCAGCTTTTCATTATTCAAATTTAATTCAACAATCTTTTTTTTAGTGGTTACTTCCAACTTTGCCAAAGTGTCCTTTAATTGAACTTGATCAACCAAATTTTTCTTCAATTCTTCCCATTCGGCAACGAGGTCAAAGTTGGTTGTTTTGAACGGGGCAGTATTCTCAACTTCTTCTTGACCACGGCTATAAGCTGCCAGTCGGGTTGGTCCTGGAACTGTAGAAAATATGTATTCAATGGAACTTCTTTAAAACTTGCTTAAAATATTAATATAAAAAAACTCACCATCATCAAAACTGTTGACAGGTAGGATAGCATCCACAATCCCTTCTTGTCCTTGGCTATTAACTGGCAACAGGTTTTCTGCTGAAATTTAGAAAAAAATATTCAATATTTTATGCGTAACGTATTTATTACTTGCTTCAAAAAAATTTAAAATTAAGATAAAAACCTACCATCTACACAAATGTTGACAGGTTGCAGCATCCAGTTTAAAAGTTTAAAATCGACCGCAAGTAGTTCTTCAAGAGAAGGTCTGAGATGAAACGGATCGGCTACCATCTTCTCAATCATCTTCCCCACAAGGCCGAGCTCTTGAAGTCTAGCACTTATTTTAATCCTTTGATCCTTTACGTTGTTACTGTCAGTTATAGAAAGCTCTTTCGGAATCCCAAATTTAATATTTTTCCGAGCCTCTTTGTCATTTTCGAATCCCTGTACGAGGAATAGGTGTTTGAACGTGAAAAAATAGTAGATCGTGGCACCAACGGAAAAGACATCAGACTTGGCCGAATGCAAGCCTTTTTCATAGACTTCGAGAGCCATGTATCCAGTAGTCCCGGAATGGCAAGGTGCATAAACTCCATTCTATAAAAATAAAACAAAAATAAATAAAAGTCCATACTCAGCTTCAGACAAATTGCTTAAAAAAAGAATTTTTTAAACCTGATCCATTTTAACAAAGAGTCCAAAATCGGCTAACTTTAGGTTCCCTGCAGTGTCGTACAAACAATTGGATGGCTTTATGTCCCTGTGAATAAATCCTTTTCGATGGATGTAATTCACAGCAGAAATTAGTTGGACGGTTGCTCGTTCTTGTGCTTCTGGAGTAGAAAGTTTATGTTTCCCAAGATCGACTATAAATAACAGATAATTATAGCTGTCAAAAAACATTTGTTAATATCAATCAAGTAAAAAAATGTTTTTAATGATAACTCCCTTGCATTGGCAGTATTCCATAACCAAGTGTTTTACATTGTGTAATGTATAGATACCAATGAACCGTACAATGAAAGGATGATTTTGGAATTTTCGCAAGTTTGTTATTTCATTATATTCGTCATTATTATCATTCTTCTTGAATTTCTTGACTGCAACTATTTGTCCCTGATACTCTCCCTGTTGAAATAGATCGTTTCATTTTTTTAAATGTGCAAAGGGATTATTTTTTAGCATTTAATATTTTAAATAAAAGGTTAACTCATTTATTCTAACTTCATTCTTATCACTCTTATAATACAAAACGTTTTACCGAATTTTATTTCAAAATTTAAATCAGTATGTTTGTTTTAGTCCGTCAGGCAATCAGTTTTTTTAAGAAAGATTAGTGAAACAAATTAACGTTTTATTCAAAATGAAATTTTGTTACCTTGTACACTTGGCCCTCAGATCCATGTCCAATCATATTTTCAAGGATTAACTTTTTGTGCCATATTTTTGAGTAAAGTTTCTCATAAGACATTGTATAAATATTGTTTCTTAACCTACTAAATTATTAATGAGATCACCAAATAATTTATTTCTTGATTTGTTGATAATAAAACATTTCTTGCTCAACTATAATACGTTACTAATATCTAAACAAATATAGTAATAATAGGACTTATTATTTTTATTTTTATTTGTGTTTTTGAATCATTTAATAAGAATTTTAAAAACACAGTAATGAAAAATTTGATCGATTCTCATTTCGCAATTGCGTTTGAAATATGCTAAGCCCATCTTGCGGTAAAAAAAATAAATTTCACCTACCAATGTTCAAACTGTAGCTCAAGGAAGTGCTAATGGAGCCGGGGTGATATGAGAGGGCTTAATAGACGAAACCATAACATCAACTCACAACTCTGAATTACTATAGCAATTGGTATTTTTAAATGTAAAAAAATCTGGTACCGGTAAGAATAGATGTTTTGATCCGTTTCATTTTTGTAATTGATAGAAACAATCAGAAGGTTTTTACTTTCTGTTTTTCCGTGTTGTCCCGACGTATATTATATAAGACGATTAAGTTTTAACTGTATAAATGTAGAGTATTACATTAGAAAAACCATATCAAAGGATGACATAAATAAAACTGAAACAGATTCATATGTCAAAAAGAAGGGTGTTGTGGCATTTATTACGGAGTTGTTGAATATTGAATTCAAGAATCCAATAATTTAACCATGGGGTTCAATCATACTGGGTTTTCTAAACACGCACATAAAGTTTCAAAATTTGATATGCAATTATAAGATACTGAATTAAAAGGTATTACGATTTTTTTTCAAATAAAGAAAATTCTTTGTAAGGGTCAATCATAAAGGGTTTTATAAAATATGCTCAGAATCTCCAAATCGTACAGAATTGATCTATGGATGTAAACTCGAATGCGGGTATAATATGATCAATGAGTGACAAGTGGGGGCTAACCGTAGGATGCTCACAAGAAAATCGGCTTACCTTCATAGACAATAACACAGTTTTTTTTAAATACTAGACTATACGGTATAGACCATGATTCTTGAAATTTTGCACACTTGTAGTTTACTTTTTCTACATAAAAACTACAAATTCGAATACTGTCTGGAGGCGGGATATTATCAAAATTTTGTACAAACGTACGGGCCTTTCATAGCTGCTTCTTGTAGGTTTTCAGAATATCCGCACATGATTTAATTTTTTCTATTGTGGAATACCCGCATATCGTTTTTTTTCCGCATTGCGGAATTTCCGCACATGTTTTTTTTCGGATTTGTGGAATATCCTCATATTGTTTTTTCCCCTTTGCGGAATATCCGCACATAGTTTTTTCCTAATTGCGAAATATAATTTAATTTTTAGCCCGAGCCAGGACTTATGTTATCATTTTGTCCATCTGTCTGTCTGTGAACACGATAACTCTCTTCAAATCCAACAGATTTACTTGAAATGTTGTACACATCATCTTTGGCCTTAAACTAAGGCTAAGTTCGAAGATGAGTAATATTGGTTTACCCGCGGGGGTCACCCATAGGAACTTTATATGAAAATGCATATAAATGCATAAAATTTGGCACATGTGGTATTATGGACTAGACTAACATAATTCGAAATATAACTGCGCGAAATTTTATAAACGTGATCTTATGGACTAAACTAACCATAGTGTGCAATATAAAGAAAATTCGTTCATCTAGAGACCCGTATGGTTCCTTTTTATAAACCTGGCTCGGGCTATATGAAGTTACACCCGGGAATTTTTCGGAATTGCGGAATATCCTCATTTTGTTTTCCCGTTTGTGGAATATCCGAACATATTTTTTTTTTAGGAATTGCGGAATATCCGCATATTGTGTTTTCCCCTTTGCGGAATATCCAAACATATTTTTTTTTAGGAATTGCGGAATATCCGCATATTGTGTTTTCCCCTTTGCGAAATATCCGTACATTACTTAATTTTTTCTATTGTCGAATACACGCATATTGTTTTTTCCCCCATTGCGGAATATCCGAACATGTGTTTTTTAGGATTTGTGGAATATCCTCATATTGTTTTTTCCCCTTTGCGGAATATCCGCATATGCTTCTTTTTATTTTTGAGGAATTGCAGATTATCCAAACATGCTTTTTTATGCGATACATAAGTTTGTTTTTAGATTGTTCCTAGAGCACTCTCGGCTTAGTCAACAATTTTTAAAATGGGCCTAGAGTGCTCTGGGCTTAGTCTACAATGTTTAAACTGGGCCTAGAGTGCTCTGGGCTTAGTCAACAATGTTAAACCAGGCCTAGAGCACTCTGGGCTTAGTCTAAAATTTATAAACTGGGCCTAGAGCACTCTGGGCCCAGAGTGCTGAATAATTTTAAGTTATTGTAAATAAATATTTATACCGAATATTTATTCAATCGATCCGACCAGCAGAACGTGGGGGGTACATAGAGGAAAGAGAATTTAATCAAGGTCATGAATTTTTAAATTTCGTGACCTTATGTCATACGGTTCATGAGATTAAGGTAAAAACCACCTTTGTTGATATTAAGAGTGAGTGGAGCGCTGAAAGCGCGGAACGAGGCTCTTGAGATCGATCCGACCAGACGGACATGTGGATAAATGTCAAAGAGTTGCATCTCCGTTCAGAAGATTTAGGCCAAGATTAGTCAACTGTCCAAACGTTGTTCGAAAAGCAAAATGTATAAAATAAGTTACATTCGAATTATACACCTGGCTCGGGCAATAGAAGTTATGCACTATAGGTGATTTAATATTAACATTATTTCCCACACAAACTAAGCCCAATGACTACTCACAAACAAGCCCAATTTCTCATCAATTAAACGGATTTCGAGATGCTCTTCTTGTTCCTCTCTGCATTGAAGCTGATAAATAAAATCAATAAATTATATATAGCCCTTTTTTATAATTTTTACTCTAATAAGCTTTACGAGATTCCAATTTCTAGAGGAAGAGCAGCTATTCATATAACGAGTGGGGCCCTTATGGTCCTATAAACGATTTTACCTCCTATTTTTCCAACTTTTAAACTTCCGTAAAAGATTCAGATTTCGTCAATAATTTTTTTAATCAGCTCAATTGACCGGTTCTCGAGGCTTAGCATCTTTTTTCAAGAATTGTACATTTTTATTATTTTTTCAAGGCCGCTTTATTCTCTTTCATTAGTCCTGTACAGTCTCCTGACACCATGGATAAAAATAGTTCATCGACCTGGCCTATAATTCTATGGTGAATTAAATTATAATATGAATAATGAGATCAACATTAATAATTCCATGATTATTATTTGACAGTGGAGAAATTTAGCGATTGACCTCAACGACTTCGTTCCCCACCGGGGAAAATTAGCGGTCTCCCGTGAGACCGCTCAATTTTTTTCCTCGTCCTCACTTGTGGAAAGAGGTGGAATGTTAGCAAGAAAGTTTCTGATAGTCATTCATCCAAAACCAGTTTCGAATCAAAAGAGCTGTTTCAAATAAATTTTTCCTAATTTGACGTCGTTTTAAATAATACATGAAAATGTTCTTAATGTGGATCAAACCTTAGATCTTGCAAACGAATACCAATCATCGCCCCTTAGGTCTCCCTTCATAGTCCGCTCAATTCATCGTCCTTATCGACCTCTCACCGAATCTCATTGAATCTGCCTTCCTAAACCAAACTCATCAAAACTCATCGAATCTGCCTTCCTAAACCTCATCGAAACTCATCACCTGGGGAAAGCAATGAATTTTTTTGTTATTCAACCTCGTTCCCCACCGGGGAAAATTCGAGGTCTCCCGTAAGACCGCTCAATTTTGTTTTATCGACCTCGTCCCCACCTGGAGAAAGTGGTCTCCCTTCATGGTGAGACCGGCTCAATTCATCGACCTCGTCACCGTGGGGAAAGCAAGCGGTCTATCTTGATGGTGAGAGGAAATATGTATAGTATGACACGTTGGGGTCGATACACCGGTTGGAGATTCAGATAACTTAGATAGGTTAACTTAGAGTGAAAAATTTTGCGTATAGGCTCTATCTGATAAAACATGATTATTTATTATATCCTACACAAATGAAACTAAGAATCGACCCCCCGGTGGGGGTTCCAAGTAACGTAGACCTAGAATCCTGTAATTTTGTACACACTTTCTCGCACCCAAACCAAAATTCTACTTCGAAGATTGATCAATTCTGTTGATGGACTAACCCTTGGGAGGGGTTGGCTTTGGTTACAGTACCACAATTGCCACAAGTGCCACAACGGGCCTATCGTAGCTGCTTGGAGTAGGTTTTTGGGACAGATACAGCTTCAAGATTTCCTATCGCTAAGATAGAATTTGACAAGCCAAAGCCGGGTTAAGGTAGAAATGTAGGTATAATTAAAAGTCGCCGTTTAGAAGCGGAATTATTACTTTTTTTGGAAAGAGTATCGAAGGATATATCCGTTCAATGAAGAATACCCCCGTGAGAATGAATTTGAGAAATCGAATTATGTATTGTAGTACACTGAAATAAACCATATTTGAACTTGAACTTGAAATTGTTCTTGGACCATATTTAACATTATGGAGACTCCGCAGAGTACTCTAGGACCATATTTAACATTGTTGAAACTCCCCAGAGTACTCTGGGACCAAATTTAACATTGTTGAAACTCCCAAGAGTACTCTGGGACCATATTTAACATTGTTGAAACTCCCAAGAGTACTCTGGGACCATATTTAACATTGTTGAAACTCCCCAGAGTACTCTGGGACCATATTTACCATTGTTGAAACTCCCCAGAGTACTCTGGGAACTGTCAATTTGGACACTTTAGAGTAGTTGCGTGCAATTTCACAATGTGTTCATTATTTTGGGCAAAAATGATTTTTTCAAATATCTTGCATATGACCGACTTCTGGATTAAATACATTATGGCTGACTGTTTTTCTGGATGTAATTTTCTGGCTGAGTGTGTTATGGCTGACCAATTCTTGCTCTCCACCGCACCGGTTTTCGTCTTAAGGAAAGTTAATGCTTTTGGGGCTTTTAGTCAAAACGGGAATGGGGGCTTTGGAAGTTTAATGTTTAAAGGGGGCTTCAGGGTTCTGTTTGAAAAGGAAGAATGGGGCTTCTGGGGTCCTTCAACGCCCGTTTATGCTAATAGAATTTAAACACGAAATACATCAGTTAAGTAGTAGTAGTAGTTGTAATAGTAGTAACGGTTTGATTTAGCTCTTTTAGGGTTAAACTCATAGAGCACAATTTAAAGAACATACTAGTTTAATGTGGAATTCATGACTTTGATTCGATTTAATATGAGCATTTTTGAGAATAAATTATTTCTAGTGACATCTGCACAATGAGCATGCATATGGTTGTTCAAGTTCGAATGTTATCTATAAAATTTGCTACTCAAACATAAAATTGATAGAATATCAACCGATTTATGGCTGTTCGGATGTGGAATCGTTTTAAAAAACTCACCCTTTAGTATTCTTAATATTTTGCTAATAAAGAGGCCCTTTCAGTGTCTAATAGCCTGGGTTTAGTCGTCACATCCTCCCTTTTTTCTAAAGCCAACTTGTTCATCAGGTAGTATTTATTGATTTCTTACCAAGGGATTATTCTTTCCTTCAATATTTGGGTAAATGTTTTGAGGCTACAATTTCATAAGGTGATAGGGCGGTAATTATTAGGATCGGATAGGTCATTTATTGTAGATCAAAGAAGTCGTAGATAAAGGCCATTTATCTGGTATCTTTTCTTCATGAAACCCATGGGGGGTCAATCACAGGGGGTTTTCTAAACATACACCTATATTCCTAAAATTTGGTATGGAAGTTCCTGATTGCAAAATATAAGGTACTAGGACAGGCATTTTTCAATCGCATAAAAAAATGAGGTTCAATCATAGGGGGATTTATAAGAATTAAATTAGATTGCAATATAAAAGGTACTGTGACTGTCTGAAATGTCGAAGTATTGACTCGTGGGTTTTGATTTTTAGTTGTCACTGAATCCCCAAAATTCAGAGAATTGATCTTAATTTAGAGTACGGATCGATTGCGATCAAAAGATGACCATTGGGGGCGGACTGCAGGGTGCTATCTAGAAAATTTACTTAAAATCAAGATTGGACAACCAAACATGCGAAGTTTTTTAATATTGGACAAATTGGACTACGACGGGGTAGGGGGGGGTCTTAAAACATTGACGTAGCAAATTGGATTACATAGTACCATGGGGTGACAGAGGGGTTCAAAAACTGGAGGTATATTATAAGAAGTTTTCTACAACCGAACGGGCCTTTCGTAGCTGCTTGGAGTAGGTTATGCCACTTCGATGTAGTCTTTTATTG
>JAQFYM010005015.1:0-14108 GCA_034694785.1 Agrenia bidenticulata
AATCACATTTGGAAGGGCGGATGAGGCAGCATTCTCATCATTTGAAGAATACATAGGGAGCATAGAATCATCATTCACAAACTCAACACAAGAAGGATCTAAATGGGGAAAAGGAGGAAGGGACTACATGATCCCGACTGAAGAGAAACATAGATACACTAGAAGATGAACACATATAAGAGAGGGATGAAGTAACAAAAGGGGGAAGTAATTAAATAAGAATACAAAAACATGTTATATTTATTGGTTTATTTTAATACTATGAAAAAAAGGTAGGTTGTTAATATATATGTTTGATATTATTCATTAAAAAAATAATTATTGGTACATAATTAATTGTTTTAGAGAATTACTTTAAGTAGCTGTAAAAAAAATATATTTTATTGATTTTATAAGTGTATATTGTTTTATAAGAGGTATACGATTTTTAAAATTTTTGCTGGCTTTTAAGTGTTTAGCCATTATCTTTATGACCTTATTTGCACATTTATAGCATAAAATTAATAATTGCCTAAAACAAATTTTAATATTCGAAAATTGACATAAATCAAAAATAATTGTGTCGAAATGTACCAAACACCTTTAAATTAGCCAAAAAAAGAGATTTATTTTTGATAATAAATCTTGTATGAATTAATCAACTATCATTTTATATTGGATAAGGGGATTTTTGTGCCAATGAATGGTCAACTATGGGATTAAAATTCCTATCTAATTTATTTCTTACTTAATAAGCACCCACAGTTTTTTATATAGTTATAATAAAAATTAATGTAATATAAGAAAAGTTTTATTTTTAAATCGCAGTGACGAATATTTATTGTTTCTTTATTAATCAATACTCGTTTATGCAGATAAACTGAGAATGTAAATATGTTTTTAATTACGCTGAAATTTAAACAATTAGAGAAATTATACATACAAGGCATTATCTGATATTGGAAAAGTCAATTATAATATATCTAGATCGGGGGGTTTTATATGGTATGGTCATATTATGGGATATGTTTTTTCAACTTTCCCCCATTGTGGCCACTATGGTAAAATATGGTAACTCCTTAAAATATTTACCAAAAACATACCGAAATGATAAAAAGACAGTATTCTTGGATTTGAAACTGCGAATAATATATATTTGCCTCATTGGTTTCAATTTTTAAGTTGTAAATACATGCGAAAAGTAAATATATAAATTATGACAACCTGATAAGTAATGATTACATAGATAAATTATACACCTATGTGTTTTACCAAACATTTAAACATCGAAAAAACAACTACATTCTAAATGTGAAAAATGAATTAAATGTATTATAAACTCTGCATCTTATTACTTATAGACCTTAAGCATATATCATATCTTAGGTAGTGAAACATTTCCACTACAAATTTAGAAATAAATCTTATAAGCACTATTGAAATAGTTAATGAACATTACATTTAAATAAGCGGTATTTAAATAGAAAATGATAGGTGTTTTGGACTTTTTCTAATGAAAAAATGTGTATTTTACAATTCACAGTTAGTTATCCTTTAATAAGGATTCTAATAAATAGGTAAATATACTATTTTTTCATATATATTGTATACTTTGCGTAAAAATAAACATCTAATGTGACAATTGTACACCCAATTTATAATAACATAGTTTTACAGTTTCTTTTATCTAGGAAATTAACAAAAGATTGCTAAAGACTTAAAATAAAGATAAATGATCGTAAATATTTATAAAAATATAGGCGCAGACATTAGTTTTACAGTGTGAAACCTGATACTTGTTTTTATCAATAAAATTTTATATGGAATAAATATGGAAAATAATTTCCCCCATTATGGCCATATTGATATAGCCATGTATGGTAAGAGGCCATATCTTTAAAGACCCCCCTGATCTAGATGGACTTATGTTTCATATTACAGCAATTTAACCCTTATCAGCTTTTATTATCTATCAACCTTTATAGCCACGCATAATTGTATATAATAAATAAATTATTGTTAAATTAACTCTATGATATATTTTAACTCGGAGAGAGTAAGTAGACATATTAAAATTTTATAATAGATAATACTTTTTATTTTTTACATCCCATATCTCTTTAGTTTCACAAGTTCATTGTCTACAGACGCAAGATCTTGTCGCAGTGCTTTTCTTCTTATAAACATCATATAAATATTTGGATTGCCAATTATTTTATTCTTGTAGAAGAGGTCAGCTCCTCGAAGTCTTAAGGCCCCCTCCGTCGGATTGTACTTCAAAGCCCCTTCTAATTTTTCATCTTCTTCGGTAAGTTGATGAACGATCTTAACATCAAGTTCTGTTAGTTTGTTAAGTATCGTTCTTTTGGCTGCTTCTAAATCTCCACTCAAGGTGGAAAACTGGTATGAATTTCCCGGCTCGCTTACTATATAAGCCTGTACATGATAATTATTAAAAATTATATGAAATAGAAATATAATAAACATTGTGTGTATTCATGCGGTTCAATGCTTCATTTATCAATGTTTATGATAAATCAATAATAAGACATGTTTTGGTAAATCCCCAAATTTTTCACTAAACTTTCGCGAAATTGCTATAACTGTAGTTTACATAAGTTATTTAAATATATACAAACTCAATTAAGCATTAAATTAGATTTTATTGTATATTTACGTCTTTTGCAAATTTGGTTTTGTAATACCTAGAGGGGATGAACGACAGTTTTTTTTCTTGTTTGTTAGAGAAATTTTTAAAAACGACGGTATTTTGCATTTTGATGATATTTTTATTATAATTTAGCTTTTTTTTACTATAAATATTTGTTTAAAACTGCTAAATATAAAGTATAAGATGGATTTACACGTTTCTAAACAATAAAATTTGCAAAAAACATGTGTTTAGTTGTAAAAAAAAATGTTTTCTGACATAAAAAAAATCAAAATCAAAAAAAGGCTTTTTTTTGCAGTTAAAAAATGCTTTTTTTTGCAGTAAAAAAAATAAAAGTGCAGTTTGTGACAGTTCTTCCAGGCATTGTTGGTCTTTCTAGTAATAAACTAGAATTAACAGGTTTCCTTAGATATTATCTATTTAATAAACCCGCAAAAACAATAACGAACGATGCGGTAATTAAAATAAAAATATTATAGTAAAAATAGATAGACGGTTTTGCGAATATAGTATTTTTATTTGTTATATAAACTATATTTTTAGTCTAAAGCTACTTCATCTAAATTTATTACTCGTAAACCCAAAGCATAAAAATATATAATTCTGATTATAAGCACCAAAAACACCCTCTTCCCTACACACACTTCTAATTTAGAATTTTTAAAAATACTTAAGCAAAAGTAAGGCATTGTTAAACCTGACAAGATGTTCATTTTTACAAAATCTGTCTGTTTCCTGCAATAAAATACTAAATCACCAAAAAAAGGTCTAGAAAAAAATTTAATTTTTTGCTAAATATTATATACAACTTTATTAACATTCCTACTGATAATAGCAAGTATTTTTTCTGTATAGAAGTATATAACATTTTTTTATAGTGATGGTAAAGCTTTTAGCATAATATTTTTTAAATACATAATATTTTACAAAAGTAACAAATAAAAATTACACGGGATGATTTTAAACTAAAAAAAAAAAATTATCTTTTTACTTTGTGTTTTCGTTGGCCTAGTTTTCAACTTTTTATTTAAAGCTACCTAATCTATGCTATGATAGTCATCTTGTACATTATAGGTGATTATCTGATCTTGTAAGACGAAGGATAATCCAGTTTTAAATATAAAAAAGTCCCTTTAACTATTTTTTATAATTTCTTAAAATACTCTTACTTTTAGAAGGTTAACTTTTAGATAAAAGTAATTAATATAGAAATATATATTAACGCACCAAATACATCCTCCTATTTAGTCGCATAAAACTTAAACAAGCTTAAGTGCTTTGCATTTCCTTATAAGTGTTAAATCAATTAATTCGGTTTATGGCAAGAGCACCGATTTCTGTATGCTCGTTTTATGGTATAGGTTGTACAAAATATTAGTCATAAAAGCCTTTTTAATCCTTATGAGGATGTCTTTCTTTTTTGCAAAATTCTAAAAAGAGTTTTTTTAAAATTATTCTGATAGTCAACAGTTAAATATGGCAGTACTCTAGCATATAAGACTCTCTTTTAGTTCTGGGTATCTTTGTAGCTTGAGGAAAAAATAAAAGATTCAAAAATGTAAAAAAAATATATTACATATATCTGTATTTTTTACTTAGTTTTTATTTTATATTGGCTGTGAAAAGGTATTTTAAAATGATTTAGTTGTTTTTTGCCCAGTTCAAAATCTGCAGCCAACACATGATATTAAAAAAACGTATAAAAATCTGGTATTTAAACATGTATTTGATATTGTTAGGATAATTAAGTTTACGTTTTTTATTGTTAAGATATCTACTTTAACGTCTTTGTCATTTTAATTTTAAAATTTCTGCTTTTTTACAGTGTCAAGCTTGTTTTTTCAGACACATATATATGTACGAGGATCTTTAATTGTTGGTCTTACAAATAACTTTAAGATTTTCAAGAATTTTTTTTTTTTTTTATAATTATAAATCTTTTTTCCATTTTTTTGTTAAAATTTTATAAATACGACAATAAATTATGGCAGTGTTTTTCGAGAGTCACTTTCGCATTTTTATCCCATGCTAGAAAGATACCTAAAGCCAGAGACGGATTTACGAGGGGCACTTGGGGCATGGGCCTTGGGGGCCTAGGCTTAGCCCCCCCCCCCCCAAAAAAATTTGTATAATACAAAAGTTTATAATTAAAAAAAAACGCCTATAATTCTAATACGTGAAATTTAAAAAAATATAGCCGATATTTGAACTAGTTAAAAATAATTTTTAAGCATAGAATCCGAGTTTTAGGTTTGCCTTAAATATTTTTTGCACAAAAAGACGCGTGATCTTATTAACTAGTTTGCTTTTTTCTTAGCGAGACAGTTTTCTATTAGTTTGATACCGTAAAAAAATGTATTTTCTTTACTTAATAGAAAATAAAATTAAAAAACGAGTTTTTGCGCAATTAGGTATACACACGTATCTTAGTACCTCTTTGTTTACATCCATAAAAATTATAGCGAAAATAAAGTAAAAACAAAGCAAAAAATGCATGTTAACTGTTCTAAGCAAAAACAGAAAGGCTGATTCTTTAGATAAGTTTTTGTTGTTGCGAACACGTGTATATAGCACAATAATACATTTTTGGATTTACTAGATTGAAACAGACGTTTTCAGTCAAGCAATGTTGACTGTTTTTTACTATGTTCTCGCGGTTTCTATAGTCAGCAGGCAAAACACAAACTAAAAACTATTGATCTAACGCTTTCACTAATGTAAGGTAGCAGTGATATATCTTTCGGTCCGTCAAATGTATTTTGAATATTTTTTCAGTGAGCAAAAAACTTTTTATAATAAGCCTCAAAAACAAAAAAAATTAAAAACTTCTTAATTGCAATTAACAGGCTTGCTTAACATATTTCCGGTATACAAAGTCGTTATGTACTTAATTATTACAAGTCCTTTTTTTTTTCTTTTTTTTTATTTTTACCGTAGGATATTATTTTTAAGCTTTTTTACACCTTAGCATTCCGGGTTGTTTGCTGTTATATAAAATTTTATTATGGAATCTTAAACATGTTATTGTTAAGGTTAAACTGATAGAAAAAGTAATTTTTTAGATTGATTGTGCAAGAAATTTGTTTTGTGATAACGAATATTAAATCAAAATATAAAAAATTATATCAATTTCTAAAATATCTTTACATTTATTTTTTTGGCAAAAAATTGTCAATTCTAGTTTTTTTATGTGCACTGCTCTTCGTCAAAAGCATTCTATGTAAATATGTAAAATTTTATGTCATACTTTTTAAAGTTATAATAAATATACGCCAAAAAATGTATTATTTTTTCTGCTGCTCTAAAAAAAATTATACAGCAAATTGCTATTTAAGACTCTCATATACTATCAATTTCGGGCTTAGGAGTACTGTCTTCCTCTATTTTTTTTATAAAAAAAGGGCCCCCGGGCCCTCTATAGCTTAAATCCGTTTCAGCTTATACCTTATATAGGGTTTGCAAATGTTGTAATTATAGATTTTTTCTGAATTAGAAAAAAACTTAAATATGGGTATAAAAAATGAAACAAAAATTAAAAAATACCCTATAATGGCCAGATATTAATATCCGCTAATGGAAATTGCAATATATTGTTTGACCCTGTTGGCTTTTAAAATCTTTTTGTAATATTACATATAATTAAGTTTTTATGGTCTATTTAGCTATATTTTCAAAATAAAGAATAAATAAAAAAACAAAAAAAAACTATAACAACTATAAATAATTAATTCGAAATAAATTGTTAAAATAATATATATACAAATATATATTTTTACTCGAAAAAAAAATACTCTTTTTTTATAAGCATAATAATTAGTCTAAAACGTGTGGGTATACATTTAAATTATCTGTCATTAATTTTATCCTCCAATACTATAAAACAATGGTTTTAATCTATTTTTTATTAGAAAGGTTTTCTGTCGCTATATCAAAAATAATCTCTTTAGTTAAAGGCTGTTCCGCCTTTTTTGTTAATTTTTTATGTTAAAACTCATCCATTAATAACTAAAAACCATATAACGAAAAAAGCGCTTTTTTTGCAATTTTTTGCAATTTATTAAATTGTATTTAAATAAATATTGACTTTAATATTCTTATAATAAGAAAACCCAGTGTTTTTATGTAAATACATTTTTTTTATTACAAAAAATATCTTGAGAATCGTGTGGCCTAAACATATAATAATACAGATTTAACTTTTTTCCATATTAATCAGTTATTTAACATGCAATACCGACATTTAAAAGCAAGCCAAAATAACAAGTAACAAAAAAATGCGTATAAATCTTTGTTTTTAGTATTTACTCGGATACCTAAATTACTTTTATACGTACGCATAACAAAAAAAAATACATCTTCGGATTTAATAAATATTTATCCATGGTATTTTTTAAAATTACCAGTTCTTATGAAACTTGTTGTGTGCCAATGTTATACACAGTGGCGAAGCTATATAAAACTGGGCGGGGGGGATAAGGGGGGCTCGAGCCGCTCGAGCCGCTCCCGCCTCTCGTAAAAAAGTTGCGCGGAAATTTAAGAGGAGTCCTTTTTTCTGCAGAGACTTTTTTGATTGCAAATAATAAAATAATATAAATTTATGTTATAAAATTTTTACTTCATAAATCGTGTTTTTAACTTATATTTTTGTAAAAAACACTGACTAGCCCTGGTCAGAAAAAGCTCATGACTACGCCACTGATTGTTACATACAATATGCATTAACGATATATGTATATTAAAATATACCCTTTATATAAAATATTTGTTTATTAAAAAACAAACTAGTTTTTACCAGAAATATTACGTATTAATAAAGGCGTGTAAATTGTATATTATCCATGTAATTACTTTTGATTATTGTAGTTATCACGTAATGATATTAAAACAAAGGTTCTATAGTCTGGGACAGGGCCCATACGGGCTTTTGTCGATTTTACGGGGGCACGGGTTGTAAGCTACGGGCCCTCGTACGGGTTTTTTCAGCAAAAGAGATACAAAAAGCAAAAACGTCGGGCAACCGTGCATAGGTTTTAGGCTTAAATTTACAATATCTCTTTTGACAAGTAAACGCTCATAATAAAACTCATATGCATAATTTCTACAAAATAATAATTATAAATATGTTGTAAAACGTATCTTAGACGAAAATATTTATCAATACAATGTATATTTACGTTTTATTCAAAGTATACCTAAATTCATTTATGTTGCAAGCTTGCAAGAACGATAGTATTTTGCCTTTGCATGATAAAATAACACTTAGTAATATTTTTATGTGATCAACTAACGACTTAAAAATTATTTGCATATAAACACATAATTCAGTGCGAATTTAGAATAACCATCATGTTCTTATAACCAAGTTTCTTTAAAATTTTCTTTTTTTTGATACATGTACGTTACCTAAATAATATTTGTTGATATATTAGATATCTTGATGTCTCAGATTTTTGATTTCAAGTCTTCTTTAAAGTTTTATTACGAACCCCGAGTATTCCAAACATTTTTTTTTGATTCCTGAATAATCAAAATATTTATTTACAGAAATGCAGCAATCGAATTATGCTGGGGTTGTAAAACATAGTATGTGCAAGTCTTAGATCTCAGTAATCCAAGTATAAGATATTCCATGTGTTTAAAAATAAGAGTATTAAAATTCGCATGTAACAAGTAGTCATTTTTTTAAAACTCTACTCTATATATAAGATCTTATGTGTAAAAGGCATGTGTGATGTTTAATGGTCGATTTATATGCCTAAGTTATTGATAGTTCTGAATTATTGTTTAAATAAAAATACTTAATATTTTATTATGTTATTTTTAGGTTTTAGTCCATCATGACGCTATCGCATTTATGTAAATTAGTAATATTTGCAACGCTCTATTACCTTAAAAGCGCAAAATACCGCCAAGCGCGCTTAGCGGCCCCGGAGTACCATATTTGGTAAAAAAATAAAAATAAGGGTGTAATATGATGCTGGCGGTTCAAAAATCGTTCTTGGCAAATTTCTGCGCCTAATAGGAACATTAAATAGTTTTTTATCTTTGGTACATAAGTGACATATAGCTTAATACACCAAATTTTTATTTGCAACAAAAAAAATAACGTGAAAGTAGATATAGCTAGTAAAAAGTTTATGATAACATGAAAAAAATTGCATTTATACAATCTGTTTTAATTTATTTTTTCATAAAAAGCCTTTTCGAAAAGTATATATACTGAAAATAAACAGTTTGCTATTTATTTTAAACAAAAATACTTTTTGTTTTATAATGTAATTCAGGTGATAAAAAACGTTTTAAGAACTTTAAAATACTCATAAAAAAGAGTTTTTTGTAAAACTGTTAAGTTTTAAATGAAACAACGAGAGCTTGCTATACTGCAATTATAATCACGGTATTACAACAAGAAAATCCTTAGCCAGCGAACTTGTCAATTGAAAGTGTTATTAATTATGACAAAAAACTAAATGACGTTAGTTTTACATTAAAATACATAAAAAATTTATTTATATTATTTCCAAATAAACAAACATGATCACCTAAGTTTACTGGATATACATTATATACTCCCATTTTTTTATTATAACCCGTACGGGTTAAAAAGAAAAATAACGGGTTCGTAACGGGTTCGGGTCATCATTTTGGCACGGGTTTACGGGCAAACCGATTTCACGGGTCCTGTCCCAGTCTATAGTATAATTTCTCTAGATATAATGTGTCGGTTTATAAATTCCCGGTTGAATAGTCTAGTTTAAAATTTTTCGGATCAAAATGCAATGTACTAAAATGAACCGGACTGAAAAATAAAGGAAAAAAATTTAAAGTTTGTAAATATCCGTAAAAATATTTTCATAGAATACAGATTCATTATAAGCATTAAAATATAAAGTATTTATCGATATAAGAAATTTCAATAGACAAATTCATTTTTAAAATAATGATGGAAAATGTTATACAAGGAAAAAAGCTTAGGAATAAAAGTAAGCATAAATTACCAAGAAAAATTTGTACGTTAAACACATAAAAATCTTTTTACATTGGGTTCTTCATTTTTTTTTACAATTGGACAAAAAATTAACAAAAATCCCATATTGACTAATGATAAACAAAAATAAAAGTATTGCTTTATGCTTTAATATAGTAAAGAAAAAATTTGATATAATGTATTGTCTATATACTAAATTTAACTTTGTTACATTAGTATTGTAGATACCAGGTTTTTTTTTCTGCTCTACGGGGTATGACTAGGGTACCACAAAAAGCATTTTTGTGTTTAAAAAGATCAATATAAATAATATATGCATATTTTTTAAGAAAAAACGATTTTTACTTGCTTTTTTTAATATAAACTTAGCCTTGAAAGATATGTAGATTATTTATAATTATCTATATTATGCGTTTATTTTTCCGTTTGTTACAAAAAAAAACATAAATATAGGGCTTCAAGTAATAATATTACTACATTTAGTTGATATAAGCATTAAAAAAAATTTTTGTCGTTAAAACATTACAAAGTATTCTGTTTTTTTGCCTTTATGAGTCGCCTTAATTATGACGTACATCTTTGATTATATATTTTATTTTTTTTTGAAAAACAAAAAAGAATATCTTTAAAAAAGAAAAAAACAACTATATTTAAGTATTACGTACTTTGTACTTTTTGGCAATTGTAATTTGTTTTATAACACTGAGTTCTTTATCTACACAACGAAACTAAGTTAAATAAAGAATATTTTACTTTGAGTCATACAACGTTTACAAAAAAAGGCTTTGAAACTGTAATAATTGAATTGATATATGTGGGGTACACCAAATTTCTTTTCTTGAGTTTTTTAAGTTAAGTAACTTCCAATTAAAATTCAAGGGCAAGAAAATGATCCGAAGTAGCGAAGACCTGCGTTAAACGATATAAAAGGCAAAGTATAGAAAATATTTTTTCTTACTAAAAGTTCAATATTACAAAAAGTTTCAAAAAACATTAAGTTTTTTCTATTAATAAATGAAACCACTATAAGATTTCTTTTGTAAAGATCTCTAAATATTTCAATTCTATTTAACGAATAGGTGTTTTTTACCTAACCTTATTGCATATTATTTTTTACAACTTTTCCGAAAGGGCATAATTAAAAGTTTTCTTATGGGTAGCTATTTATCAGACTCTTTTTGCCAAACTTTTTACTTTAAATTATGTAGTTCCACACTAATATCTGCAAGTTTACATTATGATCTTATGTTTTTACATCATTTGCTATGTTAGCTGGTTTGACACTACAACGATTTTATGTAGTGTTTTAAATGCAACTTTTCAATATAACTATTTGATTGAAGCTGTTCATTTGGTTCTTATTTTTTTTGTTTTTTTTTTGTTATACCTGAATATGTAATATTATTTTATCACAAACATTTCCTTGTATTTTGCTATTTATTATTATATAAAATTTTTATGTTAGCATGTTTACATTATTGTTTCATTTGGTTTTTCATGTAATTTTACACTTTTTTTATACTTGGATATGTTTACATAATTTGGTTTTGATTCACAAAAACCAGTATGGAAAAAATCTATCCTTTTTTTTATGAACTTAATTTATTTTTTTTTTGACTATTTGTACTATTAAAATTTTGGTAAATAAATCATTTAATCGATTTTTTTTTCTGTCATGTAATAATATACAAAATGAATTTAACGTGTATTTTTTCTCATTATTTATCATATTTTTTCCTTACTTTTTCCATGTGTAACATTATCCATCATATCACTTCTACGTGGATTTGTTGGATTTCAGGAATTGGTGCATTATAAATGTTTTTTAATACAATATTTATATTGCTTTTACATTACATGAATCATTTTACCGGATATTTCAAAACTTATTATTGTTACCTGATTTTTTAGATCGGAAAATTTTAGATCCGGATATTTTGAACCGGTGTACCGTGACATTTTCGGACATGTACTATTTTCGGACCCCAGTGAGATTTTCGGCCACATAACAACAACGATTATAAATAAAAACTAAAAATTGGTAACTACATAGATTTCGAATTTAAAATATTCTTTTAAATGATTATAATATAAAATACAATTGGCGCTGTTTTCTTTAGAAAAAAAGTTTCAGTTGTAAAATGCAATTAAACACATAAAAAAGCTATATAATATAAAAACCAACATAATTACACGTTTTGAAAAAAAATAATAGCATTTATTTTTTTACGTAAATTGACGAAAATTTCAAAAATCCTTAATTTAATATACGATGAAATAACAATACCACCAGTCAGAAGCGGTTTTGAGGTGGGGCACTAGGGGCATAGACACCCGGGACTGGCTTAAAGGTCCCAAAAAAAATATCAATGAGACCTTATTTTTTTATTGTAAAAACAATAAAATAAACAGACCTAGTTGTCAAGTAAATGTAAAAAGACAACGTTATAGATAAAAAATATCAAGTAAAAACCATATAATTTCTTGTAAAGTTTTTTTTTGAAATTTAATATGCAATATTACTCGAAATCTGAGAAACCTATTTGCACAATTTTTTAACTTCGTTAAGTAAACTTTTTTTTTATAGTTTATTGAAAACATAATTAGTTAACACACTTTTGCATCAGTATTTTTTTTAGATAATTTTTATACATCTTTTTTTACATCATCCGAAATTATATCAACACAAAATAAATTTTTACTTTTTTATAATAAACGACATGAATAAAGTTTTGTAACGTGTTAATTGTCTTAAACACAAAGTAAAAATGCAGTCTGTAGAGTTTTCATGCTGATAAGCGATTTTAAAACAAGGGTTTTATGTTTGATCAGTTCTTAATTACACAGTTTTAATCTTTTGATTTACCTCATTGCAATTAGTAAACGTAAAAACAAATAAAAACCAGGTATTTTTCGGCAATTACTTCGCTGTTAAAGTAGCACTTAAATTCATAAAAAAATATCCGTTTATGGGTTTGGATTTTGTATTTTAGAAATCTAGACTTTTTTTAAGCATGCCTACAAAAATATTAAAAAAACACACGTTTATTTCGACGCCACCTAAACTTGTTTTTTTTAAATGGTACTCAATGTTCCGCTCGAAATACGAATTGATTGCATTTGTTTTCTAGTTATACTTTTTACATTGGTAATTGCGTGAAAGTGTTTTTTTGGCAACTTATTTTAAGTTTTTAGGCATATTAGATAGAAAACTTGTTATAAATCATTTTTTTGTTACCATCAATTATAAATTTTATACGACACATAGATAAAATTTTTTAGTATATGCTGTTAGAAGTATGTATGGAAAAAACGAATATTTAATCAAATAGTAAATATATTTATAGATTTTATAAAAAATCAACATAATTAATTTTTTGCCAACAAAATTGTCATTTTTTTTGCTGTGCAGTGCCTACTTTGTATACGCATTCCCGTATACCTTGGGCAAATTATATATTGTTACATTTAAAAAAAATAATGAACATACACTAAAAAAATATAAACTTTTTTCTGATGATTAAATATAGCTCTAACAGCATTTTTTAGATAGCAGCTGCCAATAAAAAAGAAAAGTAGATTTTTTTACTGCCTATACCTAATAAAATTTAGAAAAAATAACCAGGGGCCCCATAAAAAAAGTGCCCCGGGCCCCCTAAAATGTAAATCCGCCCATGGTGTTCGATATGTATAATCATATATATTACCAATTGTATTTACCATTTTTATGGTGTTTAGTTCATGGGTCCGATAATCTCACAGAGTCTGAAAACATCACGGTGATATTTTCGGAATGTAAAAAAAAAAATCAAAGACATGCCAAAAAAATGCCACACTATAGGTAACATATATACATTATTTTAAACTAGGTATAATGCGAAAATTCCATGCGTATTTATTCAAAAATTTACGTGTTTCTGCAAATTTACATACAAGTTAACGACAAATAAAATGAACCCTATAAGGAGTTTCTTTCAAAATTGTTAGTATTACCAAAAAATGGCATTTTGATGTATACATTTTATATTGATAAAGAGTGTTTTATTTTTATAATTATAGTAATAAACAAGAAAATAGCTGTTGAAATATATATAAAATAATTTTAAAGGTTAAACATAAAAACACAACCAAAAAGGAATTTTTGTTTTCTGTGGAATCGAAGACTGCATAAACGGATATATTGTATTTTAAATGTCAATACAACAATATAGTATATACATATACAGTTTTACTTGTGTTTTAATTTTTAAATCTATTGTTGTATAATTTCAACAGTATTTTTCTGGTTTCTTAGTTTAAGTATAAGTATAAGTATAAAACGAAATTTATATAAATTTTGTATTTATCGGAATGCCATTTTTTTGATAATGAATAATTTTATCAACCAGGGGTTCCGAATATGGTATGGCCATATTATGAAAGCCAAAAAAAAGTTTTCCCCCATAATGGCATATATGGCCATTATGGAAA
>JAQFYM010005016.1:0-14102 GCA_034694785.1 Agrenia bidenticulata
AAAATAAGAGTTTCGAAATTCTAATGTAACAAGTAGTCAGGTTTTTAAAACTCTGCACTATATATATGATTTTTTGTGTAAAAAACATCTAAAATGTTTTTTGGTCGATTAATATGCTCAAGTTATTTCTGATTTTGAATACCAGTTTAAAAAAAAAACAATATTATATTATTTTTTTTTTAGGTTTTTCTTTATCATGACGCTATCGCAATCTGTAACACTACTAAAAAATACAACGCCCTGTTACTTTATAAGCGCAAAATCCCTATAAGCGCGCTTAGCAGACACGAGCAACCTTTTTTGGTTTAAACATGTAAATCAGGGTCGTAATATGATACTGGCGATCAGAACATCGTTCTTAGCAAATTTTTGCGCCTGTAAGAAACATTATATGCATTTTTTATATGGTTAGTACATGAAAGAATATAGCTTAATACACCAAATTATAATTTTCAACAAAAAAAACAAATAACGGCAAAGTAGATATAGCTAGTAAAAATTTTATGAATACTTGAAAAAAATTGCATATATACGATCTATAGTAACCATGTTTTTAACTGGACTTTACGACACAAAATCATTTTGAAAATACCAGTTCGCTTATTCGTCAAAAAAAAATGTTTTATAATGTAAACAAGGTGATAAAAAACGTTTTAAGAACTTTTAAATACTTTTAAAAAAGAGTTTTTTGTAAAACGGTTTAGCTTAAAATAGAATTTACGAGAGCTTGCTATACTGCAAATGTAAAAAAGATTTCACAATAAGAAAATCTTAGCCAGCAAATTTGTCAGATAAAAGTGTTACTAATTATGACAACAAAACTAAATGACTTTGGTTATACAATAAATACATGGCATATTCATATATTTGAACCATTCAAACAAACATTAAAACCGAAGTTTAGTGGATAACCATGATATACTCGCATCTTCTTTAAATAACCCGTACGAGTTAAACGAAAAAGAACGGGTCCGTAACGGGTTCGGGTCATCATTTTGGCACGGGGTACGAGCACACCGATGTTACGGGTCCTGTCCTAGTTTTAAGTGCATTTTACAGGGAGGGGGGGGGGGCGGAAAAATTGCCTGTAGGGACACAATGAGTCTTCTAAGAAAAAACTCGCCTAGAAAAAATTACAAAAAATGACAAAAAATGAAATCTTAAACGCAAACACATAGAAAATGTAAAAAAGTAAGTGAACTTATTCCTAAAATGTCAGCAGATAATATAGGGTTAGGTCATGAGGAATATAGGATAGTGTAAGGAGTGGTTAGAAAAAGCTCCATGAAGTAAAAAAAGATGAATATGCCACAAATTGTTCGTATTCAGTATTAATAGATATAAACCAGTTTTTTCACTTGTTTTGTATTTTTTGGCAATTAATATGCGCTAAAAAAGTGATCGTGGCGATATTTTCACCCCCATAATTAAGGGAGCTGTGGCAAGCTTTCCACTAGCTATTTTTTACATACAAAAAAGAAAATTTTTCCAAAACATTTTTTTCTTAACACTGTAGTGCCTAGAGTCTCTTAGAAGCTTTTTTAGACTTACATAGATGCCCAAAGTCTATTTAGAGATGCAGTAAAAATCATGGCCTTTACCCATAGTCTTTTACAAGACTATAAACTAAATTGCATCAAAACATTTTATTTAGTATTTTTTTTATTGCCAATCTTCTCTTTTGTAAACATATGCATCCAACTTCATTATTTTTGAAGATTGCCGTCAACCCTTCTAAAAGGAACAACCAGAAAATACATGCCAGGACATAAAATTTAATTCTACAACGTGTGCCGGTGTTTTTTTATCGTGCCCAAGACTCACGCATATATCTTTCGAGTTTTTACAGAAATCATATAAACGTCGTCTGTTTACCGTGGGCACTTAAGTGTTAAGGTTAAATCATTATTTTAATGTCTCTAGACATCCCCAGTGTCAGTTGATAAGCCGATAATATACAGAGGACACTACATATCGTCTTCGCAAGGCAATGCATGTTTGTAAAAAAAACTTGCGATAAACAGCATTTTTATATTTTATGCATTCAATCCTGAAGCAATAATGGCGGATATGTCCATTATGACAAAAACTTAGCTATAAAGTAAAAATATACATATATTGCAAAAAAAATAATTTAAGACAGATTTTAAAAATTCAGATGTTTTTTTTTACTTTCAAAACATGTTTGAAAATAGTAGAAGTCATGTATATCTTTATTTATACGATATATACATCCCTTCGTCAATATATTATTCGTTTTAAAAGTTTTGGTTATATGTTAAATATTTTTTTTTGCCTATTTGTAATCTATGCTATGACGGAAATATCTGTTATAACTCAAAAAATGTTTTTTGGTTTTTTTAGTTGCTCCAGGAGTTAATAGCGGGCCATATACTCAACAGATTACAGTAAATATAAAAGAAAACAGTAGCCGTATGCTAAAAAATTAATAATACCAAGCTGTAAATATTAGATATATTAAATTGGTTTAATGGAAATTTGTTTATTGTATTTGTAACAATCAAAATCGAAAACTAATATAATTAATTTGGTAAGATTTGATTTTATAACATAGATACTTGTGCGGTTTAGAAAAAGTATGTAAATTTACATTAAATATTATTTTATGATTTTAATAAAACATATTAGAAATTATTTGCTTGGTATTTAAAGATCTTCAAAAATAAATTTTATGTCAGAGAATTGTATAATGATGCCTGATTTTTAAAATTAATTATAGTTACAAGTTGCTGATACATTATCTCATTGACAAGACGTTTTGCATGTATTAATATTAAATTTTAAGCTAGGTTTTTTATTTTGCGATTAAATACATATAAATTGCCATAAATAGAAAAAAAAGAAAGATATTTTCTGTATTAAATTTAAACATGAAAAAAAAGCGTAACCATATAATAATAAAATTTTCATGTGCAATATCATAAGAAAAAAGGTAGGAAAACAACGCGCTTTTACCAAAGACACTAATTTTTAATAAAAAAACAAAAACTTAACATTAAAATATCTTTGCAGGCGTTGTTTTTGTATAAATCAGACTACAGAAAGAAATCATTGTTTTAAATGTTTTGGCTGACATTGTATAATGTTTTAAAGTGTGCGAGGGGCGGGGTGGGGGGGGGGGGTTATACCCCCCTCAACAAGTGTCGTTAGCCCATATATAAATAGATTTTTTATGTGCAAGGATTTTTGTTACTTCTAACAAAATAATGTAAAAATAGCAATAAGAAAGGGTGTAAAAATCATAAATTCAATACCCTTCGAAAATTTGTTGAGCCTTTTTTTTGTAAAAATAAAAAATGAAAGCTCCGGGAGGGAAATGCCTGCGTACGCTAATGCTAAACATCCCCAAATGTTTTCAAAAAAAACAAAAATTTTACATTTTTTTATTTTTACCTATTCGAGAAACAAAAATAGACATGTTTTTTATACCTATCGGGTAAGAGAATTATAAAAAAAAATGAATTTTTGTTGATGTAAATATCCTTACAAGTAAAATTTGTTTCTTAGACTATACCTTTAGAATTCGCCCATGACTAGGTTCCCTTTTCAAGACCCAGGGGATTTATAAAAATAAGCGATTACTATACCTCGATTAAAAATGGGATCTCGGGGCATTGCGGAAAAAAGAAAGGTAAAGTGTACGTAGGGCAAGGGTAAGGGTAAGCATTAATTAAACTAAATATTCAATCCAAAAGTAAAACAGAAATAATTGAATTAAGAAAAAATATTTTGAAATTAATATTTAATGTGCTACGACTTTTTTTTACAAAACTTATAATTTTTTAGCAAATTTCTTCTATAGAAAAATAGTATAGTGTAGTTTTTTATGCACAAAACTTGTTATAATCCCTTTTGCTACGGATACTTATACCAAATTTTATGCAAAAGTGAAATCAAACATATTTGTACCTTATTGCAAAACATCTTACTTCTAGAATATTATCGTGATCTGATAGTCCATAATCTCGATATTTTTTGATTTTTAATGGCGCGAGTTTAATTTAATATATAAACTTCTTTTTATTTAAGCAACGGTATCCGGTTCTTTAACAAAATTTACTTGACGTTAAAATACCGCCACCGTTTTTTTCTGATTGTAATTATTGTAAAAAGCAGTTAATACACTTAGTGGATAAATTAAAAGTTTTTTTTTTTGATTTTTAAATAGAGTTGACCGTATTTTTGACCACTTAAACACCATTTACATGTTTAAAAATCACCAGTTGTAACCAGAATGTAACAAATGTACAAAAAACATATAGCAGTTCAGAACAAACAAGAATCGGATAATGCATATACGCTTTTGTATTTTAATACGCAAGTTAATTCATTTATTATAACAAATATGTTATTTCTAAGAATTTCCTATAAGCCTGATACACCATAATCTACTAAATTTTTATATAGCAGCACAAAAGCACTGTTACAGATGTTATGAACTCTTCCTGGGGTTTTTTTTTGCATAAATAAAGGCTTTTTAATTACATATTTAAATATGTGGTTAAAGTTGCGCATATTTTTATATAAAAATGCCGCAAAAAAAAATACACTAGAAATGTTTAAAAAAACATAAGCGTGTTCACCTAAAACAAAATATAAAGTTTTTAAATATCGTGTAAAATCAATTTTTTGAATATCACTGTATTTTTTATTATAATTTCTGTACATAACACAATAAACTGCCATATTTATACCATTCCGAAAAACTCACAAAAAATTTTAATGTAAATTGTTACAGAATAAAAAAAATACATGAAACAATATACATGGTAATTTTTTTATTGGCTTGTTGATAAATTTAACCAAAATACGTGATTTTTCACGCAGTTTTTTGCTATTAACTACTTGTTGTTACAGTTTTGACCTATTGTAATTTTCAATATGTTTATCAGTATATACATAAACTTCTTTTTTATTACATATTTTATATTTTGTAAAATGTAAAATGTAAAACGTAAAATCACCAGAAATGCTCATAATCACCTAAAAAGGGAACCAGTATTTTTACGCCTCCAAAATCACCAGAAAAATGAAAAAGGTGCCAAAAAAGACCAAAATGGCAACCCTGATTTCCATGCTCATTTCAACCTGGAGATTAGACCAGGGACCCGGGGAATTGAAAAAGTGCACAAAACTTTACAATGGGTGAAATTTACCCGGGAAAATCAACCGTAATTGTGCCATACAAGCTTTATTACGTTTATATTGATTTTCTTCCCACTAAAAATTATTTTCCATTTTATAGTTATTTATTATACCCTCAGATATTTTTAGTTTTCCCATTTATGTACAATTATCGGACATGTAAAAATCTTAAATCAACATCGCAAATTATTAAACCCGGTTTTGATAATCTCACAACAATCATCTTTGCTCTCCTTTTCTTCAACTGTGCTTCCAGTGTCTGAAAAGTCATCGTCCTCTTCATCATTTGTATTTTTCATTCGTTTTAGTTTATCCTTCTTTTTCTTTTTATCTGTTCTTATGACGTTTTCTATGTTTATGCTTATTTTTGGATCATCTTTCTTTCCAGACTCAATTGATGAAGTAGAAAATGTACATCCATTGCCATCATTTTCACCTGCTAATTTATTCAATTCTTCTTGGCAAGGATTTGGTACAGTAACCGGTGCTGTTTCAGGCTCTTTTGCCGGCGTTGTCACAACTTTCACAACTATTTCAACGGGTTTTGCTGGCTCAGCAATTGTTGCAACAGTTTCAGTAGGGGGTGGTGTTACAACTGGTGGTGGAGTTTCTTTCTTTGTTTCTGGGAATAACAAAATTCTGAATTTTTGATCAGGATCCTTGACATTGCACTTAACTATATCAATCCCATTATCCTTTACCCAGCTGAGTCTAAAACACCATCCATCTGTACGCGTTAAGAGGGCAAGCTTATCAATTGTTCTGATTGTATAAAAATTCCCGGGTGCTTCGTTTATACGCCATTGTGTTTTAGTGTCTTGGTTCCCACACGCTTTAACATCCATTCTCTTATTATCCATGCACATGGCTAAATTACTGTGATAAATTAAAAACTTACCATCTTCAGCAGGGACCAATTTAATTTTAAATTGATCATAGTTCGCAGCCTTTTCATCAGGAAGTCCAGTTAGTTGGAAATTTTGTGCTGAAAAGGTGAAATTAAGTGCTCTTCCTGGGTGCATATAGGGCTTCAAAAGAATATCTACATTTATTAGATCACTCGGGACGGTTCTTAGTTTCAATAGAAAAATCGTTAAAATGTACATGTGTTTTTATTTGTGTTAACTTTTATATACTACCATATATTCTAAAACATTGTTAGCCAACGGATAAAAAAGTAGCATAATTGGTTTAGACCAAACCAAATAAAACCAAACATCGTTTAATTTACTTTTAAAAATAAAAATCAATAAAAAAATTAATTTTAGGAACAGGAATGAGTTGAATTCTAAAAAAAAATCTACCATTTTATCATATACAAACCAAAGAAAAGAAAGAGAACTTAAATGTAGGAATTTTATTTATAAATAGTAAATATAATCAATTTTAAAAAGAGTTTTAAATTATTTTTGTATCAAATAGAAGAGTACTTTAATGTATATGACAAAAAAAAGTGATATTGTGTATATTGTAAAACCTGACTGCTTTATCAAAAAATTGCTTTTCAATATATGCGAACCGAAAGGATTCAGTATCACTGGTTTTTTGTTTTTTTTTTATTTATTAACTGTATTTTATAAAATAAGACTATTGAAGCGTGCAAATCAAAAAAAATATATAAAACTGACTTATCAAAACATTATTTTTTTTGGAAATAGTATACCCTTTTTAGGCCTTTCAGCTTTAAAATCACATATATGTGATGTATTTTTATACCCGTAAAGCGCAAGATCACATATATGTGATTTGACTGAATATAAATCATCATTTAAATACGATAATAACAAACGAAACATGTCACGAACTAGTGGGCAATGACAAATAATCAAATTATGCTCATACATTAGTATATTGTACGTGTAATCTGGCACATCTTAGGTTTCAAATTTGATGTTTTCGATTTTGCTTCCTCGATCGCAGGGGTTTGAAAAAAAGTCAACATATTTGTGACAGAAGCTGAAAGGGTTAATGCATTAGTTTAATAGCATATGAAAGTTTTTTTTGTACATTATGTAATATAATACTTTTTAAGTGTCCGAATTGCAAAAAAAAATATTTGCTATAATTAAAACTATATGCCATAACCTTAAGCATTATAAAAATTTTAAAAAAAGCAATTTGGATTTTCATATTTTTTTAAAATTACACTATAATACAGTGGGTGCAGCCATATTTAGTTTTAAAAGAAAAAACGCAAAATTAAATGGTTTTTTGATAAATAAATGTTATCTATAAAAACATTTATATTAAAAAATCATGGATATATTTTTTTTTGATTAAATTTTGCAAAAGTTTGCTCGTAGTATACATATTGTTGTAAATAAAGATATTTATTTGTATTGACATTTTTGTATGTCTTAAACTAGAGTTGTTTTTTGCATAATAAAGAAATAATAGATTCATATATCTCCACAAAAAATGCAAAATAATAAAATTATAGGCCATTAGTACGATTTGACCTCATCTTTTAAAATTTCGTTTTAAATGATATTTTTTTCTGATTTAAGACTGTTCTGTCGTTAGAAATTACTATTTCTTATGTTTACTTAAACATTTCGTCACCAAAAATGTAAAGAAATTATATTAAAAAATAAACATAGCTATAGATCACTTTTTTTTTAAAAAATAAAATGTTTGATTTAATATTTATCACAACAAGAATTTCTGTTTCTTCTATATAACCTACAAAAATGATTTTCGAACTTTAAATAATAATAATTTCGATGTTGATGTTGGACTGATAGAGTTCTTTGTTAAACTTTAATAACTACAAATCAATAGCGTTTTTCTATGAATTTTAGTTAAAAAGTAAAAGTTTAATGATTATTTAATACTTGTATAAAAAATTATATATCTAAGATTCATAATTAAAATTATAATTATACAGAGATTGCTTAGTTTATTCTTTAAAAAATAAAGGAAATCGGTTTTGCATTTATACTTTTATAAATGCGTAAAATATATTTTGTGATTTTTTTTTAGAA
This sequence comes from Agrenia bidenticulata, assembly GCA_034694785.1. NCBI lineage: Eukaryota > Metazoa > Arthropoda > Collembola > Entomobryomorpha > Isotomidae > Agrenia > Agrenia bidenticulata. The sequence continues at coordinate 8,151 of JAQFYM010005016.1, forward strand.
AAAGCAATCTGATTAAAATGCCAATAAATTTACCAAAAAACCACAAAAAAACGACTGCATCAAAAAAATAACAACTGCTTACGTCTTTAGGATGTAAAAAAAAGAAAAAAACTACAATAAATACATAATATGAACAAATAAACATTTTAAAATAACAAAAACATATATTAAAAATATCAACTATTTTTTAAAATCCGTTTTTAATATATAACATTGGCGGTCTTTACAGTGGTTTAGAATGATTAACATTATAGGCACTTAGAAGGATCTCTGGCAGATCATGTATCCCCTTATAAACTTTTTAAATATTTAAGGAGGCCAGACCCCCTCTTTTTCAAAAACATTTATTCCAGTAAAAAAAATTAATAAATACGATAGATAAGAACAATAAGCTACAACTTATAAAAAATTGAATATTTTTTTTCTTAATGCAAATTGCGACATTACGAGCATTAGCCAAAAGATGTTTTTCTTTAGATATGGGCAGTAAAAAATGTTAACTTCTGTAAATTTATACAATTATACAAGTTTATAAGTATGTCTTGTTTTATTTGCCACGAAAATTTTTAGTTGATTTAGCAGTAAACTTTAGACTTACGGCTTGTCTTAATACTGTTTACAAAATTTGTCGCCTACTACAGTAGTAGAGGTAATTTGTTCTAACAAGGAAACAAAGATATCGACAATCTTTTCATAAGGAAGAGGTGTATAGGCGTAAATTTGTAACGGTTAACACTAGAAAGGGAACCTAAAATGTATCAAGCAAACCAAAAAAAAAAAACACTTTTAGTATTAATTTATCAAATCTGTTTAATTTCGAAATATATTTTAGGCGTATTATTTTATATATAATGCAAAAACATGTCTAATATATAAAAATTTATTTAATTTTTTTTTGTTAGTGATATAATCATTAGTACCCCAATAAAAAAAGGTTTTGAGCGGCTTTCGATATTATTTTTTTATTTTCTGTAAAAGTAAACCAATGTGAGATCTACGCAAGGAAAATAAATATCGCAGTTTATTGCCATGCAAAAAAAAAAATAAAAAAATGAGTATGAACAAACTTTGTTCTGTTTTTATTGCGTCTAAAGCATGTATTAATTTTTTTCGAAACCGTGTCTATAATATACACACGAGAAACCAGTGCAACTTTGTTTTATCTATTGGTATTATTTATTTTATAGAAACATCGGTGACAGAATCATGGGCGTCACAGGGCGTAGCGGAGGGGGATAAATGGGGTTTTTCCCCTTCTTTTAAAATTGTTTTGCACCATAATTTAAGGGGGGTTTTTTTCGGTGCAAAGGTTTTTTATATAAAATTTAACTCAAAAAATTTTAAACGCAGTTTTAACAAAAAATATACAATTAACATATTTACAATTTATAGATATGTTTTAAGCGTTTTTTTTTTAGAAAAATACAGACTACCCCGCGTTAAAAATTGCTGGCTATGCCCCTGGGGCATCAGCAGGATTTTTCCAGGGAGGATGAAATAAACCTAAACCTATAATTAAAGATTTTTCCATAATAAAATAGATTTAATACAATTTTGCACTTTTTTTTTAGGCCAGGGGTTAGTTTTGAATTCTGAAGAAGCCAAATCTTCTTATACCCTCGAATCAGATGATCAATGTATATCAGCGCTAGAAAAGAGTTGTCCCTTTTTTTTTCTTTATCATTTCGCCTACTTTTTTAGATAGCATGCACTTTAAAAGCCAAAAGCCCACAGTTTTTGTGATCTGTTATCAAAATACAATTAAAGATGCATAGTTTGTCTGAACATGATACAATTGACCTAATTCTGATAACTTTCAGTTAAATTATAGTAGGATTAACCCATAAAGATATCAAAAGTGAATGGTAACGCTATAAAAAACTTTCTTTAGAAGCAATATTTCTACAATAAATTATTTTCATATATCGGTAAATTTATAAACAAATAATAGCAAACACTATCAAACGAACAGTTGCTAGTATAACATATCTAAATTTTCTGGATATTTGGCCCTATCTCATCTAGAAAAAAATTCTAGAGGCTTCATATTTTTTTTTAATATGATTTTCTAAAAAGTTGTTTCTGTATAATTTTTATACATAATAAAATTTGATTATTATACTTTATTAGATTACTTTCAAATCACGTAAAACTACTGTTTATTGGTTTTGCCATAAAAATTAAATGCACTTGTTAGGTTTAAACTTTTTATGAAAATTGCTATGTTTTTGTTTTTTTTTTGTATTCAAGAAAGCATTTCAAACGTTTTATCAGCACCGAAAAGCGTACTAGCCCAAAAAAGTTATGTTACGGCGACAAACAGAAAATTACGAAAAAATAGAAATTTACCACAAATAAAATTTTGAATACTGCAACTAAAAAAAGAATTTATTTAAAAAAAAAAAAAAAATCATGCTGCAATTAATGATTTTTTACAAAAATGTCTGTAAAAAAAGTATATATTTGTATGTTATCTGTGTTATATTAATTATTTTATCGTATGGCTAGCAATATAACGTTCCACTTTGACCTTAACCCAATCGGTTTTTGCTTAGACAAAACTTATTTACAATTTGTTTTTTGCACATAAAAATTCATGAATCTCATAAGGCTATTTACGCGTATTTTATTTATGGTTTTTTACACATTCAAACCACAAAAAAGTTCTTTTGAGTATTGTAACAAAAACAAATTTTTTTTTACAATAAAATTCGCGAAAATTCAAAGGGTGGGTAACATTATTTTTTATAACGTTATATATAGTTAAAAAAAGTGTTTGCAAAATAACGGTATAACTTAACGTTATTGGGTTTTCGGCATCTTATATTTTTTTTGTTATCATAATTATAGTTTTAACATAGCAGCAATTGTTAGCATGTGAAATTGATAAAAGTGCAAACTATAAGTGCAGTGGAATGTCGATTGAATGTGCCACAGTCCACAAGAGTCTTTATTAACCGGTTTATAATGACGTTTTTTTAGAAATTCGTTTTACAAAAAAAATATAATTATGTGAAAATGTTATAGATAGGTTGTAATAGAAAATATTTATATCTTTGATATTAGAAAAGTGTATAGTTTATATGCATTACAATACATAAATTGTTTTACTGACATATTTTCGACAAATAATACAGATATAACAAATAAGCTAATAATAAGTGCTTTTTTGTACAATTTATTTTTTATGCTGTTATGCGTAAAAAATACTCCTACGTTTACATTTTTTATGTATTGGATTTTTTTTACTATTATCACACTTTATGGACTATGTATAAAAATGTCGCGAGAAAACAGCAAAATATTTTGAACCCATCAATTGATAAAACCTCGTAGTTGACTTAATTTAAACAAACCTTGATTATTCGGGGTTGTAATTATATATAAAAATTACACAATTTTTGGTCCCACGGTAACAGAAAATTGAGGATTACCTGCATGTACAACATTCAAAAATACTAATTTACGTTGTAAATTATAGTAAAAATTACAAGTTTATAAAACGCATATTATATTTTCGACAAAATACATAGTTCTATTTATGTCGATTGCAGCGATTTTACATTCTATTTTTTTTTTGGCATTTTGTTTTTTTTTGCGTTAAAAGCAAGGAAAGCGTAGGCAAAAAATCTTGGCAGCATTAAAAGTAAATTGCATTGTGTTTTGAGTATATTTAACAAAAGTAAAAAGGTATTTTCGCATATAAAATTTAGCATGATTTATTTTACAATGTTACTTTTTACGAAAATATGTATTACTAATTAATAAATATTTAATAATTTACGATATATAACCATTACATACTGTGTTTTGATCTAAAAAAGACTCGTAGTATTTCGTACTAAGTTTCCTAAATTTTTAATCCAGCGATATTTGCAGATGTTATACGACCTGCAGTTATTTTGCAAGGGACACAAAAGGAAAGTAAATTGTGGTTCGTACTAGTGCGACGACGCTATATCGATGCGCGCCTATTTTTTTACCCGTGTCAATACGGTTTTAACGAATACATTAGCGGGTAAACAAAAAAGTGAAATACAATACACAAAATATAAATAATAATATACATAAAACTTAGTTTAAAAAACACGTATAAAAAAATACAACATAAAACGGTCGAATTTTGTTAGAAGAAATTTATCTTTTTTTACAAAATAAATAGTAGTTTTTTGTATGTATCAGTTTTACCCTATAAACTTTTACACCTTTTTTTATCTGTATTTTTGATCGTGTTGTAACATTTTTATTTCTAAATTCAGTTTACATTAACCGTAGTAGCACGCGTATGTGCTTTGCTTGCTTCCGTTTTTTTTTATTACATGTATATTTTTATTGCGCGGTACAGCAACAAAAAATGTTACATTTCGTTATAGTCATGTTATTGTAAGTAATGTTGTAACAAACGTTTTCGAAAAAAGCTTTTTTTTTCAGCCTAATTAATTACATAGATTTATAAGTCGATAAACCAAAAAAAAATATGTATATAGTGAGGGCTTTTGTGGACAATTTTACAGAATCTTCCAACATAAAAATATGCTTTACAGATTTTAATTCTTTTTAGTTCATTCTCATAAACTCTACATACAAAAATATATAATTACAACTATATACAGTTTTTATTGCGATTCAATTTTTAATAAAAATTAAAAAAGAATGAAAAAAAAAATAAAAAAAAAAGGGTATCTAGTCAAAAAAATATTATCGCCAGGAAGTATGTAAACCATCAGTATAAAAGCAGGTACAATATCTTGGCAGTCAACATTAATTTATTAAAAAATCGCAGTACAGCGTGTTGTTCTAAGATGACTAAACAATATTATTGTGTTTTCTTTTTTAAGAAAGCATCAATAAACTTACATGTGCAAATAAAACTTTTTAACCCATGTTTTAAATTTTTAAGAGCCATATTTACAATCAATAATTTTTTTTTCTTGCGCATAACATGTATAAGATGCTTTTAATACAGCGTATAGTCGAAAAAATACACTTGTAAGGTTACAAGCTTGTTTTTAAACACAAAACAAAAATAGTCTTTTTTACGTGTCGCTTTATTTTGCATATGTGGTATTTTGCATTACGTCATTTTACAAGCGAATGCATTTTAGAAACTACCCATAAAAAAAATTTAATTGCATAATAAAAAAATGTAACAGGGTTTTTTAATCATATAATTTTTTCTACATCAACCTTAAAAACTACCTACTATTTAAGCAACGTAAGGCAGTCTTTACGCTTTTTTGTTTGCAAGTTATTATGTCTAAATTATACAACTTATACAAAACGTTGTAAAAAAACGTAAAAGCTAGTGCGTGCGCAAGTGTGGGGCATGAAAAACACATTAGTATATGTTTTTTATATTTAAAATAATTTAAGACGTATTTGTAATTTCAATATACTTGTTTTTAAACATAACTTACAAATACGGTCCGCCATTTGTAGTTTTGTATATCTTAGATAAACAATTTTGTCTTTTTAACTGCCAATTTTTTTAGTTTTCTCTTTTTTTAGTCAGGCCATACTTACAAAGCAGTGCCTTTTACTTAAACTTGCTCGCATTACTAGACTGGCTTTGTTTTTCGCAATAAACTTTTATAGTCTGTTTATGTAAGACTCTGTCAAACCAACCCTAGAGATGAATAAACGTGACAGCCATTAGTATTAACATTAATCCTTTTTAGTCACAAAAATGCGTGCATGATTATAGGGTGTAACTTTAGTTTAAAAATTGCATATAACCCCTAGTCAATATTTTTGTTTCCAGAAAAAATTCGATTAATTTTTATTAAAAACATATTTCTTCTAGATAATAGATTATTCTAGTTTTTGATATAATAATGAACATGAAACTATTTCTGAGTACACTTCTATCATATACCATATTCTAGCATTTATTTACTTTTTAAGACATGAAAATAGCTTAACACCGCAGAACAAAGCAAAAATAGCAATAAC
>JAQFYM010005017.1:0-14102 GCA_034694785.1 Agrenia bidenticulata
AAACGCTCTATTGATTTTTTTGGGCCTCAAATATATTAATTCTGTGGCCCAAAATGGTAGTTTGCCTAGGCAAAGTATACTTGGCGACAATATCTACTTTGACGGTAGCATATATATATACATTTTACATAAAAACAGATATTTGCTATCGATTTCACGATAAAATAATGTCTTTAATGTTAATTTTTACATTAATTTGGCCGTTAAAAAAATCTTTCGGTTTTTTGAATCTAAGTTATTAAAAAACAAATCTCAAATTTTGTGTTTATATGCGCTATAAGAAATATTTTTGCTGTATTTTACTAAATTATAGTCGGGATTCTTTAATTGTGTAAACTTCCCGGTGGAAAAAAAATTAAAAAGTAAAAAAAAACAACTAAAGTAATTTTTTAAAATAAGCACATATATAAAATTTGTATGATCTTTTAAAACAAATGGAATCTTTCTATAATTAATGGAAAAACTTTTTGTGCAAAGACGCATAATGTAAAAACCCGTAAAATAGCATTTAACTCTTGAGGAGACACCGTAAATTCTTACGCAAAAAGACCAATGACACCTATAAGTGTCATTTATCACAATAAAAAGTATATATTAAATATCAAAAACAGGGTTTTTTCTATACCGATGTTAAAAAAAACAATTATTATTTTTGCTAAAAAGATTTATAAAATAAATGCGAAAATTAATGTTCGTATACATTTTTATATAGTAAAAAAACATCAAAAATATTTTTATAAGCTGAAATAAAATAAACGTGTGTAAAAACTTTTTTTATGTCATTTTTTAAATTCCACGTATATGTGATTAGCCGTGTCCAGAATTTATATATATATAAAAGATAATTTTTAGTCGATTTTTGTAGTCTAAAAATAAAAAAATAGATAAGAGCTATTTTGGTAGTCCTTCTTTTATTTTATATCTTCAATTTTTGTAATCCGCGAATAGTATGTACGATTTGTATAATTTTTTTGTTGTTTTATACATTTATACAGTATATATAAATTAAATGGTTCTCTGAAAAGATATTCTTTCTTTTTTGAAGCCCCAAAATTAAAAGAAAAATAAAATATAGGATGCTATTATTTTGTAAATAAAAACATTAATCAGCGGTAAAAAAAGTATAAGAAACACATACTAGGGTCTTTTTAATATATAAATATACTTTGTTGAAAATTTATACATATTATTGCAAAATAGACAAATACAATATGAAGAAAGTAGCAAATATATACTTTAAATACCGAGTGAACAAACGCAAGCAACAATTTTTAAATAAAAAGAAATGAAAAATTACATATACAGAAATCATAGGGTAAACGGTAGTTTAGCCCCCTTTTTTTTAGCGAGCGGGCATATATTAGGCCTTATTAGGGCCGCCGTTCCCCGGGAGTAAATATGGGCAAAAAAACCGATACCCGGCGATTTTTTACGTGAAAAAACTTCTTTATAACAATTTTAAACCCAAAACTCAAGACAATAATTTTCATTTTATATAAAAAAAATCACGCGAGGTAAAAAAAATTTGCAATAAAAAACAACTGTATACAGCGCACACTTTAAGTGTGAAAAGATGCCTTGGAAATGCAATTTTCTTGCATTTAATTGCATGAACTAGTCTCAAGTCTGTTTTAGATTTAAAAATAAAATAAGAACCGTTTTATATGAAGTGTATCGGCTTCTAGTTTATAATTTAAATTTATTTCTGAGGTTATACACGCAGAATGCTGCACATTAGATTAAGTTTTTAGTGTGGCTTTTAGTATCATATGAAGCATACGTTATTTAAGAAGTATTACAAAATATAGTTTTATAATATTCTTAAAAGCTTATTATTGATCTTGTCATTTGTGATTTGTATTGAAATACAATTATCTACTATATGCGAACTAGCGTTGCATATTTAAATATATACAGTACTTTTTAAACAAACAAAAAAATCAGATTAAAGTAAATATTATTTTTAATAAAAAAATAAGACAGTTAATAGATTTAAATAATATTAAAATTCTTAATTTATATATTTTTGATGCTAAAAATCAATTTAAAAGTTCATAATCTAAAACAAAAATTAGAGTTACATACATTCATGATTTATTTTCTGTAAAAAAAGTACCTAAATATTTTTCTGAAAACAAATCAATGCTTGCAAAAAAAAAACAAAAAAACAAAAAAAAAGCTTTAAATAATGTATACAATACAAAGCAGCAAATACGATACAAAAGCTTTGTGCAAAAATGTGCCTTACCGTCTGTAAATATGTTTTAAGTTTGTCTAACTCTTAAAGCAATTAAACAGAAACTGGATATGCACGTTATATTAGAAAGTAGAAAAGATATTATTTAAAATTATTTATATGTCAATTACTAATACAATATTTTTTAAAAAAAATGTCATTGCGCAAAATAAACCAGTAAACGAATAAATAATTTTTAGAGTTATAAGTAGGGTTTAAAATTAGACTATTCGAATATTCGAACATATTTGAAGTATTCAAATATTCGAATATTCGAATTCTTGCTCAAATATTTGAATTGTTTTTTTCGAGCATTTTGTTTTTAGTTTACATGTAAAAATACAAATAAAGTAAATATAATTGATTTTTTTTCTACCAGATTTTTATATCACTAATATATACAAATAATGGGGTAAAACATCACTTTTTATAATACAGTGCGTTTATTAAAAAAAATATAACGTTTGATGTACTTACCCCTGTCTCCATTTTTTTTGACTAGTTTATAAACAAGAAAATACAGTAAGCAACTTTAATGCAAAAAAATGCAAAAGTAACAATAAAAACTGCGTATCCTAGTGTAAAAAAAACTAGAATTTTTGCTAATAGTTCTTAGTTTTATTACAATATGCTGGAAACCTCATTAATACCCTGATTATTAGAGTTTAATTGAATCTGTAAACAAAGCAAATGCGGAAACGCATTTTTTATCTCTTGCAACGTCGAATTAAAAAAAATAATACCGTTTATAAAAAAAAAAACTGTAAAAAAAATATAAATCATTTGCTCAATTATTTGTTGTATTTTTATAAAATTTTTTTTTGTATGTGGATATATTCGAATATTCAAATATCTAGACTATTCATTATTCGATATCTGTTATTCGATATTTTTCGTTTTATTCTGAACCCTAGTTATAAGCAAAAAAAGTAAAAAAGAAACAGTTGTGTTAAAGGAAAAAAGATCCGAGTTCTTTTTGTATACAGTTTTTTTATTATTAGTCTGAAATTACAACTTTTAATTACAATACATAACTGTCAAATATACTTAAAAATATAATATTGTGTAGAAATTGTTACATATTTCATTTTCAAAACTTATAAATTTTTGTCCGTTTGTGCAGATAACTTATAAAAACAAAGATTATTGTACAATTTGAAATGACATGTCTGTTGATAGATGCAAGTAATAGGCAGAAAATTACAATTGCAATAGTATTGATACAAGGAAGTAAAATAACATTACTTTTCCGTATTTAATTTAGCAGATTTTACAAAAAGAACCTAGTTATTTTATCCCAAAAACCCCGGGTAAATCAAAAAAAACTCGGGGTAACGAATTAGCCTTTTTTATGTAAAATACATGAGTACCCGGGGTGGAGGCTCTTAGGCATCTTGCAAAAAGAATTTGAAAACACTTTAAATTTAAAAAATATTAAAAAATATGGAATATTCCATGATAAAAAAAGACACAGAATTTTTGTTTATAGTAATTTAAATACATATACTTATATCAATTTTATTAAAAAGCATACAATCAAAGGTTAGGTGTAAGGGTTAAGGTAAGGAAAAAAGTCAAATTTACAATGTTGCCTCTAAGTTTGTTTTAAATTTATCACTATGCGATCATTAGCGTTAAAAGTCAAAGAAAAAAATTCAAACGCCCTAAAGCAGAGACCGGGTAAACTATTGTTTATCCAAACGGTAAAAAACTTTTTGCAAAAAAACCAGTCTTATTTACATAAAATAATACTGTAAATTATAAAATGAAAAGATATATAAAATAAAAATTTTTTTGCACAAATTTTTTCAGAAGTTAAAGGGTAACTAAAATGTAAAATGTAAAATGAAAATAAAAAATCTGCAATAAATTTTTTAAAAAGCCTGGGAGACGATTTACATTTCTTAGAAAAAACCATTTTGATACTTTATTTATTTATTTTGTTTCTTTTTATAGATGTAATTTAATCTAGAAAATTCTCAAATATATTATCCTATCTTTTACTATTTCACACGTTCCATGTAACTTTTCAAATTTAATCACCGCTTTATTGCGCCTAATCTTAAAAATTTCCATATATGGAAATCTGATAAGATAAGCTGATAAGCGGAGCCTGCGGCGAGCATCAATTCAACAAACTCGTTCCGTTCGTGCACAAGGTAATCGTCAAAGACGTCATCTTTTATATGTTCGCCTACGTGGCGGATAGCCACTACATACCCCATCTGGAAACGATTTTTTTGTGATGCATGCCTTGTTATAATCTTGGCATCTTTAGTTATAATTCGTTTTTCCTATTTAGTGGATTAAATATTTACTTCATTTTTAAATTCCTTTTCATCTTTTCCTTGCTTTACTTTATTTCTCAGTATAACAGTGTCACCCTTTCTAAATTCAGTCATCTGCTTATGTATCTTCTAGATTCTCTTTTTGTATTGTTTGCCGTGTTCCTCTTTTTGGCCTTATCTGTCAGTCTAGTGCCTCTATCGGGCTCATTTTGCGATTCCTATGATAGCTTCCATTGTAATTTTCTATAAATGATCTTAATATTATGCGTGTAGGTTTATTCGTTCTCTAATTGCTTCACGTATAGTTTGAATAGCCCGTTTGACTCCTCCGTTATACTGATGATAGTGCGAAATTGTCTTAAGGTGTTTAATTACGTTTATTTACTCGCTTCTGTATCTTTCCGTTACATTTTTAGCCTCGTTTTTATACTGAATACCTTTAAATGACAAATATGCATAAAAAGACTATTGAGACGATTAAAATTTTATAACTTTCCTACTTGGTGATTGTAAAGTTTATATTTAAGCCAGGTGAAATAATCAATGACTACCTCGACTCCATTATTCTTGTGTAGTTCTAACAAATAATTTCCTACTTGAGCGCCAGGTTCAAGTACATAATATAATTGCAGGACTTCTTGTAAATATTATTGCGCATGAGGCACGTTTTACATGCTATTAATATCACTGATAACTTTTTCCCTTCTATTTATATGTTTTTTTTTAAAATCTTGTAATATTGATTCTTTTGATTTCTCAAGACAGTAAATTATGATATCTGTGTAATCTTTGTTTTACCTGCTTCACTTTACTATATATTTCCTGCCGCTTTCGGTTTTTCTAAGATGATTATCACGCTTTATTGTTCAAAACCGTATGCAGGTTTTTCTCCCCCGCTTTAAACAACTTTGCTTCATAATTTGTGTCTATTTTTTATCCGTCACGTTATTATTCATTAAATTCGGTATAGCTGATCTTTGGTTCAATATTTGTAACTTTATCTGTTAACACTTTGCTTTATGGCAATTCTTGTGTCTTTTTAAATATACTACTTCTTACATGGGCATCAGAGACTATAATTTGAACTCCAGGTTTATATTTAACATAGATTTTTATGATAATAAGTGGCGTGGCATCGCTGTACTCTATCCGATCCAACTTTTAATTTTATTTTTAATTTTTCAATTGCCTTTTTATTCTGTCAAAACTTGCAAATGTCTAACGTTGTGAACAAACCGGGACTATTCCATTAAATAAAAAGCAGCAAATATACGTGCAGTTTATCGTTTTTTATCTTAGATTGGCCTACAACATTTCTTATGTATGCAATCACTTTGTCAATTTGTCTTCAACCTGCGCCAATTTTTTATTTGCTACCGTCACATTAAAGACGAAATAAACTATTTGCATCAGGAATATTAATTCTAGATCTTTGCAAACTAATTCCTTATTGCTTTTGATTTTTTTTTTGCTTGTATCGTAGATATAAATTATATTTTCTTGACATTAAATTGTAAAAATTTTAACGAACATAATTCTTTTTATGTAAAATCGATCATAATTAATTAATCTTACAAAAAACTGTAAAGCTTGCAGCTTTAGGCTCTGGATAATTTCTTATTTCTGTGATATGTCCCCACCCGGCTTAATTTTATTCGTGCATTGTATATTTCTATAAAAAAACCACTTTTTAAACGCAATTAAAAACTTCTCCTTGTTTATCTTACCATCACTTATCCGTAATTATTAATTGCATTGTCATATTTTTGCATGTCGATCCTTTTCTTTATCACAGACTAAAAATTAATCAATAAACGTACACAAATCATTCCTGCAAAAACTCTAAATATACATTGCATGGTTTCTAGCAAAACCCGCGTAATTGGCATATCCCTGCGTCATCTTAGTCATTTCATTTATTTTCTATCTGTAAAAAATGTTTTTTTTTTTGATTGTCTTCCATTCTAAGATTCACAAGAAAGATGTGTCGTGTAAGTCTATTTTTGAGAAATATTCCATGCCATGTAATCTCTTTAGTTCCGCTATCCTCGGGTTGATTATTTTTTCTTAAGGCACTAAATCGTTAAGCCCTCTAATATTCGCACTGAAGCATAAAGACCCATTACCCTTCCGTTGCAAAACATTTACATAAAACTAGTGTGATACGCACGGGTCTGCTACCTCATCAGATTCAAGTAAGTTTTTATTATCTCGCAACCTTGCGTATCTTTAGAAGATCTACTTGGCCTGGTCTACTATAAGACGTGCAATTTTTGTGTTATGGACAAAACTAAAAACAAGGTAGTTTTAATTTTTCGCCGGCTTTCTGTTTTAAATGGTTATGTCCTATATTTATATATTTTGATACTGGATTCTTTAATATATAAATTTTTTTATATTTTGTCTTTCCATTTTTAGTAAAATCCAGGTGTTTATATCTTTGCAGTAATACTATCTTCCATCAACCAAGACACAGGCAGTTGATTTGCTAAATATAGAAATATTTCTCAAGTGTCTTAAGGCTCCACTACTTTAATACAATGAGTTGCTCCACCATCAAAAATTACTGGAATTTTTTTGCTATTCAAGTTTAAATAGAAATTGTTATCTTTATTTACTTCTTGATTTTTTCTAGCTCCAGAAGACTTTTTGCTATTACATTTTGTTGACAAATGACCAAGCTGCCCACATGAATAACAGTTTTGTGTTGGTATTGCTTCGTTTTGTTTTTAGGTAACAATCTTGTTCTTTGCCCAATCTGGTTACATATTCTGCAGGTTACCGCTCGCGTACTGTGGCCTTAAGTATTCACAACCTGATGCTTTTTTCTTAATTATCTTGCACTCTTTTCTGCTATGTATATATTTCATATTCTACAATTCTAGCGAATAACCATCAATGTCGATTCATACCTATAAACTATCGTTAGAAGTTTGCTTGTGATCTCATTCTTGTAAAATGTTTTGTTAAATAAACTTTCTCAATTTTTCAAATACTAGTAAAATCCTGCATTCTTTGCAATTATGCCCGAATGATTAATCTTTTGTTGCTTGCTACGGTTTTTTTTTAGGACGTGTACAATACTAAATTATCAGCATTCTTTATTGCTTTACATTATCTGGTATTTTATCAGTCTCGACTACTACGGTACAGTGGCAATTTTTTAATTATACAGACAATAGTACATGACAGGTACAGTTTTCTGCTTACTGTCGTTGCTACAAACATTTCATTTTATTCCAAAGGAATAAGTTCTAGTTCGACTGTTTTTTTGTCCATGTTTTTGTCTGAAAATGGCTTTTCCATCAACGTTTAATACACCTGAGACACCTCCCATCTATTTTTTCTAATAATCGTGTTAGGTGTATGTTTGCGGTTTTTTAACGTCTGGTAAACGATACCAGTGGCGGTTGAGCTAAAGAGGTTTTTTTTTTCTTAGGAAAAACCATTTTGATACTTCATTTATTTATTTCGTATCTTTTTATAGATGTAAATAAATATAAAACATTCGCATATAGATTTTTTTTCTCTTAATCTGTCACACTTTCTTTTTAACTTTCCAAATTTAATAACGCTTATTAGCGGCTAATCATATTACCTTCCATATATGGATATATGAAAAGATATGTTGAAAAGCGGCGCCTGCAGCGGGCATCAATTCATGCAACATTTGCGTTTATTACTCAATAACGTCACATAGGCCATCTTTTTTATATTCGCCTTAGCTTTCATAGCCACAACAAAAATTATCCATGATTAAGAATAACAAAAAATAACAATAGTAAAAAAGTACAGTAATAATTGATATGTTACAATTGAAAATATTTTTTTAGTAAAACAGCTAACACATACATATTAAAAACATTATAGATTTAGAATCTTCTCACTTTTTATCAAGTATAACTGCAATAAAAATTTTTAACAACAGGGCATTATTGTATGCCCTCAAGCTTGTATATAATAGTGAACAAAGCCAATCCGAAAAACGATTAAAAGAGATATTCTGTATTTTTTATATTTTTGCAATAGTATAAAATGTAGAAAACATTAAATAAAACATACAGATACAAATATAAAAAACGAGAACAAACAGAAAGAAATATTTTTGGATACTTTTTGTCTTTTTTACGGGGTCCTTCAGTTCCGAGTTCCTCATATTGTACCTAACAGTTGTACAACACGCAAAGCTGTAAATATTTAAAAGAAATGATAAATTAAAAAACAACACATAAGCAGTTTGCTGTGTGTGCTACTACGGAATGTACTCACAGACAAAACCGTATTATTCTTTGTTTAATTAGTGATATCTATGTTTTGCCTCCATTAATATTCCGGGCATTATATGGCTCGTAGTAGTAGGTAAGGCGAAAAAGTCGAAAACGTGACATATAAAAAAGTTTTGAATTATAGGATGTACACAGTTACTTAAGTATTTCAGCGGAAACCGCCCCTCATTAATTTTTTATCGCATGAGTATTTATCATATCCTGGTACTTGCTCACATTGTAATTTACACTTATGTTGTATTGTCAACCATGCGGATATACAAATGAGCAAGGATATCATTCTTTTACTTTTGAAAACACGGAGCTTATTATTATAGGAAGGAGGAAAAAATATTGACTAATCAACGACAATATACAAGAGTTAATTGTTTTTTTTATAACAAACGCATACATATGAATCGTTCATAATTAACGTAACTAAGATGAATATATAGTAAATGACAAGATTAAATGACAGATATAATTAATAAATATAAAAAGTAAGTTTTCTGCAAAAATGTCACTTTTATACATTTGACCTCATTCTTTTGCAGGATTAAAATACAAAGTCGAAAACATATTATAGTAAACGAAAAAAATAGTAATAAAATTGTCCTATAATATAATTTACGCAAAAGATTATGTTTATTTGTTTTTTATGTATTCTTAACAGCATAAAATTATTTTATACATCGAAATGTGACCCCTGCTCCGATGAACACAAAAAAAAAAACGAAACACAAAAATCACAACGAGACTTACTAAAATACGTCATCATAAGAAAAGGCAAGATAATTTAAGTTAACACTGGACATCAAAAGCAACACAAAAGCCTCAGGATAAAAAAAAAACTTCTAGCTACAACAAGTCGACTGCCATGCAGTCGCAAGGCTATAAATAAATGACCTGTTAAGCTCATATAATTCATTTCATATAAAAAGTGAAAAGACGGGTGAGAAAGCTGTTAAATGGATTATGTGGGATATAAAAAAAACAGATCCAGTCACATGCAAAAAACAGCTGATTAAAGTGCTTGGTATAGAGATTTTAGAGAATTTTGCAAGATAATGCAAACAGCAACAAAAAAAACTGGAGAAATACCCGCATTGATGAAATATAGGTGGAATAAAGCAGCACATATGAGTTTGCTTTCTGTGAAAATCTTATTAACTAGTTAAATTATAAAGGACCCTAGGCAAAGCTTATATTGATCTGATTCTGCATGCAAACCCGTAAAAAACGAGACAAAAAAACGTCAATGAGATATTAAGTTACAAAAAACGAATTTGAAAAATGTTTGACCTATTGTAAGGATGCATCAAAGTATAGCAAAGTGTTATAAGTAACAAAGTGTAAAAACCTAAGAAACTTATGGGTATTATACAAAAAAAAAGAAAATAAAAAAATCAATTGCTTGTTTATTTTTGTTCTGTATTGGTACTATTTTATTTATACAGGCAGCAGTTAAAATTTTTTGTATATTTCGACATTAGCCGTTTTAATGCAAGTTACAAAAAGTTTTTACTTTCCCTTAAGATAATCAAACGCGTTCTAGACAACAACAAAGGACTACGTTTTCGTATTTTTGTTATTGCGTTGTCAATAATGTGTTACGTATTCTTAGTACCTATTAGATTTGCTCAAACTTTTACGCACTTTCCTCGTTTACAGAGTATTCTTTAGGATCGTTATATATAAATATACAAAGCAAAAGTCTCTTTTAATGCTTGCAGTATGTCATTTTATACATCCGTACGTAATTTTTAACCAGCAGTAAAATGAATCTACAACAACATTAAGTTATACGCAAAAGTAATCCACGCTTAAATAAAAGTGCACAAGGGTAAAAAAATTTAGGCGCAGCTATTGTAATGTGCGTGTAACGAGGGCGAGAATTTTTAGCATGCATCTTCACGGTCTATGATTTTTATTGTAAGCCCGCCATCTGTTATCCCTCTGGCAATTTTACTATTTATAGCAATTTTAAAAGAAATGTTATTAATTTCGTCAATTATCAAGAAAACTGACTTATAAAAATACACCAAAGTTTGCCTATTTTTCTGTTTGATTTTTCTGACAATGGTTTAAAATATATATGAAGTTTCACAATAAAGTTTTAAACCGGTAAAGATTAAAATTGTAAAAAATCAATGCAAATAACTTTAATTGCTCTTTTGACATGTATTCAGATGTAAGAAATGTCGGTATCTTATCTGATTTATCGTGGTTGCCGAAAGTAAATTTTATAGAAACGATTTTTTACCTGTTTGTAGAAACAAATCTTTCAACATCCAAATAAACAATGTTTGTGTTGGCTTTGCATGCAAAGGCTACAAATTAAAACATTAAATATCTACAAATACAAAAGAAAATTTTTCATGTGTTGAGAAAATTTTATTAATATAAACATTTATTTACTATATAAAATTTATAAATAATTCTATATATAAAAATTGCATTTTTAAAGCAAAAAAAAACTGGACTTTGCTATTTTTCTTATAAAGAGTCACATGCAATTTTTTTAAATATTTTTATAGAAAATAGTTTTTTTTGGTGTAAACTTGTACTATCTACGTCTAAATGGTAAAATTTACAGACTATACAAACAAATAATAACTAAAATATGTAACAAACTATAGAAAAAGAAGCAAATTAAATGTAAAAATATTGATGCAACTAGGTAATTACGCAACTTCAACAGTACAATTAAAACATGAAATCAAAAAGTCTCATAACTTTTTGCCGTGTAGTGTTTAACCGGTGAGTTACTACACATATGCTGCATACTACTTTTATATTTTTTTTCAATGAGATAAAAGGGTGAAATTCAGTTATATACTTCAACCATTAACAAATTTTGGGTAAGAATGAGCAGATGTAACGCGAATGTATACTATAACTAGAAAGTAGTGTTGTTTAGGACAAAAGTTACATTAATAAGGCATCGTACAAACTTATAGTATAAACGTATAGAGTTTTTTACAATTTAACAAAAATATAAACTACTTTATAAATGTAGTTATACGTTTATTTATCTACAGTAGGAACGTGGCAGTCTCATATTAGAGTTTATTACTAGAGTTAAAAACGGTATAGTACATCGAACAATTTAGGATCAATGTTTTTTTCTAGAATTTTTACATAATTTTAATATAAGAACAACCAAACAAAGTAGAATTTGACAAAATTTTCTAACTGAAAAGCTCTGCTTTATTACAGATTTTTGACAAAAATTTTCTTAATTCAGGCTGCGTAACAAATAAAAATAATTTATCTAGTATTATTGGTATTTTTTGTATCATTAAAAGTATTTTTTTTAGTAATAATTGTTTTACTAAATTTTGTTTAACCCTAATTACCCGAAAATCAATAAAGGCGAAATTTAGTACATAAACTTTTGTGGCTTTGTACTTTCAAGTAAAAATACGGGTGTACAAACCAAAGAAACATAGTTTTGTTTGACCTCCAAACCAGAATTTCGATTTTTCTGCATGATTTTGCAAATAGCGTCGCGTATCACACTTGAATCGTCTATAAACAACTTTATATAAAGGTTAACCTGTAAGTTTATTTTTTAAGAAGATAAATTTAAGCAATATAGTTTACAAAAAAAAACAAAAAAAAAATTGTAGTAAAAAAAACATAGCAGTTTTTTGTAATTTTCAAGTGACGAACACATGCTTTGTATAGAAGAGTTTGTTTTGTATCTTTATAAACTTCTTTTAACTGCCATTTTATAAGAGGCTAAATTATATTTTTTATAATTCCGAACAATAATGGACACTAGCTTGTATAAAAAATCAATAGAGGTCTATAGATAAAGGGAAGTATAAGATATTTATTTAATCAATAAATAATTTAAACTAATTATTTATTTGGTTTAAAAATGCTTCTTGTTTATTTACTGATAACTTATCGTTTTTCATAAGCGTAATCAAAGCTCGAGGCTTTTTTGTGCAAAAACAATTTTTTTAAATAATTACCAACAATTTTGGGTATTTATTTTATGATCTGACTGCATAGGATTTTTCAATTGTTGTAATGTATTCGTCTATAATCAGATGATTTTATTTTCAAAATACATAAATTAATTCAACAATCCCCTTCCCCCCATCTTATTGATATTGGAAATTTGTCAAATTTAAATGAGTCAATTTTGTAAATAAGTACTGTTTTTTTCGATGTTTTTATATAATGTTTCTAAAAGATGCAATTATATCAAGATCTTTGCAATTATTTGTGATATTTGTGCAACATTATAAAAACAGTAAACTAAGCAACTGGACAGTATCAATTTCAAGCATAGATTTTACATAATTTTCCTGTTTTTCATGGCAGGAGCTTGGTTGCTTAATAAATAAAATAATCTTTTTCTTAATTTACCGCTCACAATACATTTAAAAAAGATAATAATACATTAAAATAATTTGTAGCTTTACTTTGTTCTACCTCGACACAATTAAGTAAATAGGACACAGATTCTTTTTTTTTTCATACAATACAATTATGATATTAACTAAGTATTGTTGTCTAGAATTTATATACAATCTACAATGGTGCAATTTATATAGTATCAAATCTGATTTTAGATCGAAAATTAAGATCGAAAAAACAGAAAATGGTCTTTTGACGGCTAAAATGAAATAGATAAAAAGCGGAAATCGTTATAACCTTTAAAATGTTAACACGGCTAATCATCAACATCATTTATTGTGTAATTCATTTTGATCATATAGTTTTTAAATTTATAAAATTAGTTTTTTTTTCTGTTTTAGAGTAACGGTTTGTTTGCATTTCCCATTTTTGTTAGTTATACTAGTACTGTCTTTTGTAAAATTGTATTTCTACGTTTTTTTTTTTATTACAAAAGCCATTTACAGGTTCATAATCTAGAAAAGATCGCATTATTTACAATAGAACTGGGGGTCTTTTACTTCGATTGCGGAATTAAAATTCAGCAAATTTTGCACATGAACGTAATCATATAGTGGCCTTCTGGTCATTACGTGAACGACAACTTTTTTCCATTTAACAGTATATTGATATTTTTTTTCATGCTAGTAATTTTTTATTTTTTAGGGAACAACCGGTTTTATAACTGGCCTTCATACAACACCTACCCATGGGATATTATGCGGCCTAAATCAAAGCAAATAAAATACCTACAGGTATTACAAAAAAACCCGCCCATTGATACCAAAAAAAGTTAGCTTGATTGCAAAATGACCTACTTTGAATGCAAGACCTGATATAAAGAAAAATCTTACAGTTAGAGTATTCTAAAGGCTCACTGGAAGTATATGCCATGAGGCA
>JAQFYM010005018.1:0-14099 GCA_034694785.1 Agrenia bidenticulata
ATCAGTTGCCCTTTTATCATATGTTTTTTACACCAGGTTTTTTTTTTCACTTTACCTTTTTTAGTGTTAATTTTTTTTCACTGGCTATCTCAATTATTAAGTTATTTGTCCTTTATATTCTTTATAAGTAGTTTTTTTAATTCCTTTTTAAATTGATTCTTTTTTTTAAAAAAATGAATTACATTTAAAAGCATTCGCATATACTCAATAAAAAAATTTTGCCTTTGTTACAACGTAAACAAGGGCGGACTAACAAATTTAGGGGGCCTGGGGCGTTGTTAAGCGTAGGGGCCTCCTTATCTTATGATATTTTTACAAAATATGTGCTTTGGTCAAGGCTTCATTTAAATGTTTTTTTTCTTAATACAGATTGTATGTTTTTTATTCACAAAACATAAAGAAAAAAATAAGAAACAAATAAAGCATGAAAGCATCATTTTTATCGACGCACGTATCGTATTGGCCTATGCAACTCTGCTTCTAGCAGTAAAACAAGATAAAAACTTGGCAATTTTTTGACCATTTTTTTAAATGCTTTTTTTTTAAAAAAAAACTTTGTTCTTTTACTTTTTTATTTTGAGTGTATAAAACTTATTTTAGCTTCAAAATCTACATGCTTATTTTAATATAGTAAATTTAGTTATTACAATAACCTTGAATACACCAGAGTATGTAAAATATGCTAATACGCATTGAAACAATACATAACTATAAATGCCAAGAAAAATTGTTTTTTTTTGTTTTCCTCTTACGCAAGAAATGCTAAGTTTGCTTTTTTATTGATACTATTTTACTACGGTGGGTAGGAGAGCCAGGATGGGGCCGTGGGTGGGTAAGTTTTGCGGTCAAATACTTCTTCATATACATAATTTCTTTTTTGTATTCTAAGAATAAAAATCTTGTGCATGAATATATTTTATTTACCGTTTACTTTCTAGTTGGCTCAGCAAAAATGACTGCATTAAATTTTTTTTTTCAGTTTTTTACAGCCTATTATACATTGCACAGGCACGGTGTTTGTTCAAAGTTTTATTACACCATGCATTTTCTACCAGACTCAATAAAAACATGTTCTAAATTTGAAAAAGTTTGTAATACAGGGCAACCAAAAAAATCGTTGTTTTTTGTTGATTTTAGTATATATTGCTGTTGATCTTTTACAATCAGTTATTATTACAAAATATTTTTCAAGTCGTGTAACATTACGACGCATGCTTACATTTAAAGATGATGTAAAACAGCAAACTGTCAAATGAGTTTTGTCTTCTAAAGTAAAACAATGTATTTTTTGTTAGTTGGTAGCATTTAGAAAGCTATGAAGTAAAAAATAAATATTTTATGCTCGAACTAAGGTTTGACATTTTTTGTTTAAACAAAGATAAAAGTGTAAAAGTATTATTTTAAAACAAAAAGTCACAGTCGCAAATTGAACCAGTGGAACGGCTTTGACTTATTTGTGTGTTTCTTACGCCAAACTATCATTTATGATTGTTAGATTATTAATTATACATATACAGTTGCAAAGTTCTATCGTTCGCATACACATTTTTGTCACTTATGTGTAAATTAATGCCTTAAAGTATTTTACAAAAAATAGCTGCTGCTAATTATTTTGATAACCAAAATGCAAGGGCACACAACAGTAAAGTTTTACAAAAAGATAATTTATTTTATTTAATAATACTATTCTAGTAACACATAATGCAGATCAAAAACATATAAAAAATTAACATAGTGTTTCCTATCGTTAGAATAAATATACAGAGTCTAAATTTTATAGCCCATATTACAAGAATTTTTTATTGTATATACTATTGGTTTACTATTATTAGTTTTATATAGGGCTGCCGTAGGCGGAGGCCCCGGGCTACATGCCTTTTGTGCTTCTTTTCCGTTTTGGCTGCCCCTGAGTGTTCAAGTTTAATTTTGCTGTCTTAAAAAGTCTTGTAAAAAAGTAGTAAATAAAAATAGGACAAACAAGGGCTGATTAATAAATCTATGCATATATAATCCAGTTTGTCAATTACATAGTTTTGCACAGCATAAATGATGATAAAGTATACGGGTAAGTGAAATATGTCTTATAAAGACAAAATCACGAAAAAAAGACTTTTTATTAGTATCACAGCTGAATATACTGAAAATAAAGTTTGTAAAATTTTATTGTATTTGTATTTGTTGAATGCATGTTTTACAAAAAAGATCTTACACATTGCAGTAAGTTAAAACGCTAATTTTCTATTTATTACGGTTATCAGCTTTAAAAAAAAAATCTTTGTTTAAGGTTTAAAGAAAGAATTGAGTAACATGTTCCCAGTTGTCAAAATCTTGTCTACCTGCAAAAAGTACAAAAATTATGATGTCTATTTGCTAGTTAGCAAAATTTATTTTTTTATTTTTTTTTGCAGATTATGTAAAATGGTATGGTGTATTCCAAATCAGGTTTTAAGTTCTGTAATAGTCAAAAGTAAACAAACAAGAAACGTATAAAAAACAATATTTAGCGCAAAGATATTATACAACAAGCAACACCAACCCACCCTTAAAGAACATAATTGCAATTTGTATATTTACCGGTCAAAAGAACAATAATAAAAAGACGGCGACCGACATCATACAAAACGAACGTTCAATTTATGTTTTTGACAGGTTTTTAGACTAACTATAAGTTCGAAGGTTTTTTGAAAGTAATTTATCTAGACAAAAAAAACCATGCATAATACGTATCAGTGTTCTGTTCGTCTGCCTGTTGCACGCAACATACACATTAGTACGTCTTTTAAAGAATTTAATATAAACAAGTATAAAATGCAAAAAATATAAGAAACATGTAGCACAGCGAGGTAGATGTCTTATACGAGAACACTTTTTTAGCACACTACTGGTCTTTTACATTATAACCTCTTGCCGATTTATATTAAAAGTATATTGAAGATTATGTATATTATTTTTTTTATTGTATTTCATGTATAAGTTTACATTAACTAATATTTTTGTTTTATTTTTGTAGATATTTTTAAGTTTTAAAGTATTAACTATATATACGTGTATAAATAACAGAAAAAAGACGAAAGCAATTTAAAAAACATTTTTTTTTGTATGACTTCATGCCTGTATACAAACATTGTATATCAAGCATTCTGTACAATTTTTACAACTAAAAAAAATATATATATTTAAAAATAAAAACGCAACATCCAAATACAGTTACTCAAACAAAATTTTATTCTCTCATGTACAAAAAGTTAAAAACCACAATATATTGTAAAGCCTAAGTTTTTGTTATTTACTCTATGACAAGGGGTAACTAAAAAACCAGTAATTACATGCCAAAATATGCATTAAAGCCCAACTGGTTGTATTTAAAAGGATTCCCCGACTCCTACAAAACAAACGCTTTATACAAATGAGTTGCATAGGTAGCGTTGATGCTTGTATTTTACTAACTTATGCGCAAAAATCTGACCACGTTTGTCTATTTTACTATAAACGACCTATATAAATGCATCCTGATACTGCATTATTACTAAAAATACCATATTATTGCAAACAAATATGCATTTTGGCATATACTAGATATTTGATTTTTTTATTTTTAATGTGACGCTAACAGAAAAATCTAAAATTTTGCCCATATTTTATAGTGCATAAATTACCGAAAGCAACGTTTAATGTGTCCGATAAGAAAAAATTGTTTGTCGGGTATATTTTTGTTGTTTCCTTTTGTAAAATATTATGCTTTAAAAATTTAAAAGGGAAAAAAATCTTACGCAAAACAATTCTTAGGTGCAGTAATCTAACAAAAAAATGATCTGTACATTATATAAAGAGTTGCGAATATGTTTTACGGTGCAGATACTATAGAAAAGTGTATACGAATGGTGCAAACGCGCTTATTTGTTTATACGAATACTATATGGAGGGCGGATACTTAATGGCAATATCCGTTTAAATTGCGAAAAAAAAAACACAATCGGTACGAAGATATACATGTACTTACGTTTAAGGCGTTAGTGATTTGTTTGAAACCTTTGCTTGCAGCAAGTACTTCGCAAATCGTGTATTTATTTATAATATGCTATCCTCATTATAGTTAAGTCGAAACTAAAACTATTTCTGATTTTTTTTGACAAAAAAAAGCTACCGAGGCCTTTTATAGAGACTGACAAATTTACACGAACTATATGAAAACAAGATTGACAAATTACGGGTTACTGACAACGTAATAATGTTGCTACCTTTATCGCCATGATAGCATATAAACTCTACTTGTTGCCATCAATCTTTCGCGTTTTTACCATTTACAAAATTTAAAAATTTAAATTGTAAAATTAGAGGTAAAAGTTAGAAAACATGTAAAATGATTATTATGAGCACTTTTCATTTTCATTTTGTATCTTCTATAGGATTTTTGTGATACAAAATGCACAAATGATACAAAATACACAGTAAATTAAATCAAGACAAGTCATGCTCTATATCAAGATAAAAATAACCCTTTTTAAGAATTTTTATATTTTGTAAGTTAATATATAGCAGAAATTACGAAAAAAAAAAATAACAACAAGTAAAGCAAAATAGTTTATTCTAATATGGTTTTGCATCTTTTTTACCATATAATGTTACAAAATAATTGTTATATTTACATATAAAATACAAAAACTTATAGTTTACTTGCAAAAATACCGAGTTGCTTGCAACGCGACAAGTTGTGCTGCAAAAACAACACGGATTATTGCATCGCAGTCTAGGTTGAATTTCTAACGCGACGATTCGGTGCAACATGTCAAGTCTAAATGAAATCATATCAAGAATACTTTCAACACCGTCGAGTTGGATCGAACACCCCTTTATTTAATTTTTTTTTTCTGGAGTCTATATTGTTTATAGGATTATTGTACTTAGACCCATTTTCGAGTCTTTAAAAAAATGGGATTTTGTGTATTTTTTAAGCGTTTTTTGGTAGTTCCAGGCAAAACAGATGCTTTTATTTAGGATTTTTTTTTATTTGAAATTTTGACTATTAAAAATTTCGTCATTTAAAATTTTTCACTAGTCTGTAATAGATATTGCAATGCCTTACGGTAAGCCGGCCTTGCGTAAAATCATACTTTTTGTCGACCCATCGGTACTTGGGGAATTAGCCGGGTTTTTTTAGCAATAACTATTGTTTTTGGCTATAAAAACCAACATTTTTTGCGAAAAAAGGGTGAACTCGTTTACCTCTATCGTGAAAAAAAATGGTTATATTTTTTCTATCAATATGCATCTGCTTTACAAAAAAATTATAGATGTAAAAATTTTATTGACATGATAATTTTATTTTCTATCATCCGTAAAAGAGTGCAGTTTTGCACATGCCCACATGCAATCAATACGGCGAAAGTCCAGTGCATATAATTTTGGTATTTTATTTTGTGCTTGTAGCTAATATGCAAGAAGCTCAATAAGCAAATGCTACACATAAAAAATACTTGTTTAACCGCAGATATTAAAGAAAAGACAAAGGTAGACGTACGATATAAAGTTATCATGTAATTAAATACTCCTGTGTTAAATGTAAAGCAAAGAAATTGTTTTGAACGCTTTATGTTACCAGGCAGTAAAAAATGTCTTTTTTATACGTCTTAAAGCTTTAAATTCTTATAGTAGGTAGTCATGTTTTTGTTTAAATTATATGTTCTAGACAAGTCATGTAACATATTTACCACCTTTGTATAAGGTAATCTAAAAATGTTTGTTGCTGCTATAATTAAAACGTAGTTCATGTAACACAAATTTGTATATAACTCGTACAGTTGATTTGTAAATTGAAATATAAATTTTATCTTTTTGCAGTTTTTATAAGCTAAGAAACAAGTCTGGCTACTACTTTTTAAAACCCGGGTTCCCAAGGATTTTGCCTGCATATAAAATTTATGCTTGTTATGTAAAAAACTTGGGTACAGGGGACTCGAATCTCGGATATTTCAATCCCTAGTCGAAATATACGGTATGCGGTACCCTTTGATAACAAAAACTCTTAGTATTTAATATTATTGGCGTACGATATTTCGTTTTTTGTCAAAATTGCTGCAAAGTTACAGTTCAAAGCTTTTAATTTACTTTTTTAGTATCAAAAATGGTTAAGTATTAATCAAATATTGATATTGAAAGAGCTTAAGCTTAAAGAAATTTTAAAGCGTTAGTATGTTATTGAATAACTAGTTTTAGTCATAAAAAACAATATAAACAATTAAAAGGTTATAAATGGTAGTGGCGCACCTTATCAGCTTTTTGAGCAGTTCAAACTTATTTAAAAGTAAAATTTATTGCAAAGACACACAAAAATCAAAAGCATAGTAAAGTAGCAGTTTTATTAATATATCTGCCTGGTTGTAAAATGGAATTATATACTCTGTTTATTATAAAAACTTATTTTGAGGGTTTTTACAACTAAAACTTTTTTACATTATTTAATATTGAAATATTTGTCTATTTGATGTAGCGAGATGAAAAATAAAACGTCAAAAAAACAACGTCAAAAATTTTGATCTTCTAGGTTTGTTTTTTTGCGAAAAACATATATCTCCAGTAACTGTTTAACAATGCTTTGTATTACTCGATGTACGCTGTTTTGTTTGTAAATTAAAGACAACTTCATTAAGCTTATTCTACCTAGTTACAGATATTACAAAAAAACCGTTGAGGACTTCAAAACTGACAAACCCATCATAACATTAAGTAATGTCACGTGTTTATCTGGTGGCGTACCCAGGTGGGCAGGGGGACGGCCCCTCCCTAGAAAAAAAAAAGTTGCGCCTAAAAAAAAGGGGGAGGGGTATTTTTATCGTGATGATCTTTTTTGCATTACAAATATAAAAATGCAAAAATTTAAAGTAAAAATCATCAAAAAAAAAAGCTTTTTCACTTCAGAGTTTGTGTTTTGTACCTTTTTTTAAAAACATGTACTAGCCCTGGGCGGGTAAAAGTCCTGGGTACGTGCACTGGTCTTTTGTTTTGACATTTATGTGTAGGTAATTTATATATTAACACATTAAGAACTGTAAAATTTTATTGATGGTATCTGAGTTATGTCAAACAATCGTATTAATCGCCATGCAAATGATATAATCTTATTGACAAAATTTTCAAAAACCAAGCATGGTATTATGTGGTCGTTAATTTGCAAATATAACTTTTATTTGGATCAGAGACATTCATATATATATTGTATTTTTTATATGCTGGCAATTTTGTAAAAAGATCATATATGCAATAAAATATACAATATATTATTGTTTTTAATATAACTGCTATTATTTTTGTATTGTCTCTTTGCCGCAACAATTATCTGAAGTAAAATGCGTTTTTGATTTTTTAATGTTGACAAAGCACACTTTACGGATTTTATTATGAAGCTTTACACAAAAAAAATATGTCTGAAATCGCAAATGCTAACAATGAAAATTTGCATTAAGTTTCGCAATTTTGCACGCGTGAGATTCAAATTGTTTTGCGTTTTAGTTTACGCTAGTTTTCATTATAGAAAAAATTTAGCTTTGAAAACACCCTTCACTCTGACACCTGCCGTAAAAAAACACTTTGGCAAGTTTGAATGCAAAGGTGTATGACTGTGTATTTATACAGTAAAAACATTTCAATAAACACGTAAAACGTTTTTTTTTCTATTATTTTGTAAAATAAAATATTATAAAGGAACTTTTCTACATTCCACTAAAGAATAATAACTACCTATAGGGTTCATATTTATTTTGGATACGATATCTGTCTTTTCGTACACTTTACGCTGAATTTACTGCGAGACCGATTTTTTACTATAGCTACTTCTACACAAAACTTTACGTTTAACTGCGGCGCATAATTGCGGCATTTTGTTGCAAATTCTATCTGTTGCTACTAGTATCACACATATTAATTACGTAATGCATGTAGTACCGGTCTTTGTAAAATTATGTACGTTCAGCCGTACTTTTCTATAGGAAATCTACAGCTGCAGCTTAAATGTGTTACAATCGTTACAGCTTTGCAAAAATTTTTGCCCATTACAAGCGAATTGTTAAAACTAGCAAAGTGTGAAAGATGGCAAATTGCTTTGTGATTGATATATAAAGTATACTACTCTACTGGGTTTTTTATTTTAAAAAGCAGGAACACCGTATTTTTAGGTTACGCCGTATAAGTGCAAACAGTGTTGCAGTAGCGAGTTCGTGTTTCACGCTGTATTTGTTTGTGGTTATTTACTTGCAAAATGTACCATTGCCAAAAAAAAACACCAGTTTATTTAAAAGACATAGTGACAATAAAATAAAGCAAATGCTACATCAAAAAGTACAAAAAAAACAACCAATAAAACTAAGTTTGCACATGCAAAACAGATAAAAAACTGTGTACTTCTACAATGTGGGTATGACAAACAACAATAAAACAAACCTACTATCTGCAATTATTTAACCTGACAGTGGACGCAAAGCTTTTTATGATCTTTTATTACATTGCCTGTTGCAACAAGGCATGGCCAGGTGCATATGCAAATCTAAAACATATGCGTGTTTTTGCACTGAGACCAGATGCAAGTTGAGAGTTACTGCAGCAAGAAAAAACATAAACTGAAAATAAGTATGATATACACAGGGATGGGCATGAGAATATTCTCAAAAGGAATATTCTCATTTTTTTGGTAATTACCCGAGAATATTCTCGACCCTTGATTTTGGAAATTTCCATTTGGTAATTTTCTTTTTGATTTCTTATTTTTTGTTGTAAAAAAATAGCAACGAAACCAATTAGTACTATATAAAAAAATGTCTATAACTTAAAGATAAAAAAGCAGGTAATATACATCTTTACACTTAGTAAGAAAAATATGATCGTGTCATTGTCTATTTTCCTTTCAGTATTTCCTTGTATTACCGTATATGACTTGTAACCGATAAAATGAAAGCTGACAGCTAGATAAAAATTACAGCAGACGCTGCGTTCCTTGTATACAAACACGTTGTAATTAAAAGATAAAACTAAAAAAACCGGTGTTATACAAGTAAAATAAATGGTTGTAAATTTTTTTAAGTATGTAAACGATAGGAAAATAGACATTAATTATTCTTAATTGCAACAAAATACTGCCTCCGGTAAAAATTTACACAAAAATACTTTTTGAATACAAGTTTCAATGTCAGATCATGGAATACTAAGTTATTAATTAGCGAATCTTTTTATCCTTTTGAATACATCGCAAGAAAATGGCTTTTTTTAGGTGCACTTTTACTCAAGAAGTGTAAAAAGAAAAAAGGAAATCGCACACATAGTTTTCATTAATAATAAAAATTCCATTAAAAAAGCTTTCCTGGGTTCTTTTACGCGGTGACTACGTTTTTCAATAACAGTTATGTAATTAACATTATGTTGTCTGTAAGAATTGATATGAAGAAATATGTATTTATACACGAACTGCATTTTATAATAAAAAATGTACCGTACAAGACATAACACAATACAGGGTATTATAATAAAATCCTTACATTTTTTAAAACCATTTTTTCTTCTTTAAAGTGACAGTATGCACTTTGTTTATCAATACACCATTTTAAGTATACATTTACATATGTAAAACAGTTTTTAAATACACCTATTAAATATAAACATAATTAAATAAATGCGAATATCCTAAAAAACAACATTTGCAGGCATGTATTTTTTTATTCGATATCAAGATCTTATATCTTTTTATAATTACTTTTTAAAAAACTGAAACATAATGTAAGAATAAAACCCCATGTTCAATCCAAATTCACTATAAAGGCTTATATTACGTCACATTCTTTTTAAAAAAAAAAGTTTTTTTTCTTTTTTTCCCCAGATTTTATAATAATTTTTGGACTATAATTTTTTAGAGGAGCCAATTGCCTTTATGCCCTACTTATATAGAATCTTAGTTTGACATGTTTTTAAATACAAAAACTAAAAATTGTTTACTAAAAATGCTATGATAATGAATTACCGTTTAAAAAAAGCAATTTTACCGCTTATATGCCAAATTCCCGAGTTTTTGTTTTTTTATTGTATAATCTTTTGTGATTTTATGCCATCTAGAATTAATTGTAACATAAAATATCTGCAAAAGATTATTCTCACAAATTACCGTTACCGAGAATATTCTCCATATGTTTAAAAGTGAAGATCTGCCCATCCCTGGCCTCGTGGCCCGGACAAAGAGGGCCTCATACTTAAAAAATATTTCTCAGTGAAACCATGAGATGATTATCGCAAAAAGAAACTTAAAATTAAATTTAAAAAGTAGAAACACACAAAAAAGATAAAGCAGCTATTTTTTAAAACAG
Source organism: Agrenia bidenticulata (assembly GCA_034694785.1). Classification (NCBI taxonomy): domain Eukaryota; kingdom Metazoa; phylum Arthropoda; class Collembola; order Entomobryomorpha; family Isotomidae; genus Agrenia; species Agrenia bidenticulata. The sequence goes on from JAQFYM010005018.1 coordinate 10,341, forward strand.
ATAGAATAAACAAAAATTGTAAAAATAAGATATAATAAGGCAAATGTTTTACGAATAAGCGTGCTCAAAAAACTACAAAAAGTCATTAACAACAAGAAAAAAAAATTGGAATAGCAGTTTAAAAAGAACAGCAAATGCACTGACATACATTTAATAGGGGTATTCACAAATATACGCACACTTACATACAAAGTCGTTGTTTTTTTATTACAATAAAAATTTGTTTTTTTTTCGTATAATCTTTTGATTTCAGGTATCATTTTTACTAGATATTGCAATGTGTTTATGTAATACAATAGTAAGTCTTTAAAGTGAATGAAAATTACAAATTGATAATATATATATCGAATACGAAATGCACAAAATATACATTAACATACAATAAAAAACGTAAGGTATCCCAATAGTGTCTGTAATAGCGCCGAGCTCTCACATTGTTACTTTTACCGCATAGTGACGGATGAACAAGTTTAAAACAACAGGTTTTTTTTAGAGCGCATGGAAACGCAATTACACAAAATGCACACAAAAGGATGTTATTTTGTAGAAAACTATATTTTTTTATACGGAAATGTTTTTATAACATGAGATTAAAAAAAATTGTACATATAATATAACAAAAAAAAGGTTTGCTTGTAGCAATTCAGCACTGGTCAAACCCTGTAACTGCATCTGCGTTTTCTAGTGTATTTAAAGATTCAATATTAAAGAAAATTAAAATATTAACAGTTAGATGCCTTTTTGCATATACTGCATACTTTTTAAACCCAAGTGTATTCGAATGGAACTTTTGCTTTCGGTTATTATTGTAAATGTTTAAAACGTGGCAAGATCGATTTCGGCCGTATCAATTTTTTATTTATCAACAGGTATTTTGTTTAAACAAGTACGGGTTAATACATTTTTATATTACAAGAGCAAATTATAACGTATATACATTTTTGAAAGTGAAGAGCAATGTTTATAGGGTTTTAAATTGCAAATGCAAGATAATTATCTAAGGAAAAGCTTTTTTTATAATTATCTTAGACAGAAATCTATATATGGCGCAACTTATTGCGTTTTAGCGTTTTTTCTAGAATTTATATTTGAAGGGGGCCCAAAAAATAAAATTGCCCCGTTCCACGAAAAACGATAACCCGCCTTTGATAGTCTTCAGATTTTTTAGGCATGTTTAATAAAGTTTTCACTGAATAATATTTGTTTTTGTGTCAACATACATGCCGGTTACAAAATGTTGGCAAAAAAAACAATAAAGTAATACAGCTTACGATTATTTGTATTTATTTGTGTTTATTTTTACTTTCAAGGTTTTACGGAAATTTCAAGATTTCAGGAATCTTCATTCTCGAGATCCTCAGACTGTTACTCGACAATTTTTTTTTCTATATGTCAGCTCATAACTCTCGAAAACCCAATCCTGGTAAAACTTAATAAAATGTTGTATTTATTTGCAATATCGTTACCAAAATGTTTTTCCCATATTATGGTTTGAAAAGCTTTCAAAAAAATTTATTATGATATTTGAAAATATATTGCCTAGTTAAATAAATATATAAAATTTTGCATTGTAAGTTTGAATGTAAATAAAACATGAAAAAAGTACTCTGTATTGACATAAAAATTAATTTGTAAATTTTATTTGCTTATTTAACTAATTTAGTTTTACACAATTAATACTTACATAACCTGTTTTTTTTATGAATATACACCATCAGTGTTAATTGTTCAAGTTTGTTTTGTTGTGCCAAACGGTATGTGTTTGAATAACAATAAGTTTAATATATTTCTGTTATTAATTTTCTACTATAATAAAAGAAACAACGTTTTTACAAAATAACGCATAAAAAGTTTGCATCTATTCTATTTAAGGTCTACAGGCGCTTTTTTTAGGGAGAGCAAACAAAAAACAGACCTTAAAACATAAAATTAAGACTTTTTATTATCTTACAATTAAAAATACGAAATTATAACTAGAATTCTATTTGTTTTTGTACAAAACATCACGAAGAGGTTCTAAATTTGTCTAAACCGTGCATATGGCGCAATTTTTTTCCTTGGGGGAGATAAGTTCGCTCTCCCCCCTGCTGACATTTAAAACCTTAATAACAGCTTTTCCATTTACGACAACCCATTTTTGTCTCAGTGAATATACATAAATTGCTATTATATACTAATATTTGTTTAGTCTTATTCGATAAAATTAATTTGCCAAAACCAAACATTTTACAGGAAAATTTTTGTTCGCTGTAAAATTTTAAGCTTTAAAAAATGGCGCAATTAAGATTATATAGACAGATATAACTACATACAATCAATACTATGCATTGTAAAGGCTGGTTGTTTTTTTTCGATTTTTTTGTACCAAAAAAACTTTTTAAAACTTTTTTTTTGATAAAAAAATAGAAAAAAATTATTAATATTATAGTTGCGACCAATGTACTCTTTTAAATAATTTTTTTTGCCGCTTTTTGTATTTTTCTATGGTATTTTTCAGTTTTAAGGGTTATTTGGATTTTTGTATGATAAAAAAAAAAAAGTAAAAAAAGAACATTGTGTTTTTAATTACGTAATCTTTATTTCTTTTTTCAATTTTGAATACAAGTGCTGACATTGACTTTCCGAAAATTTTACAGAAGACCGAAAATTTTACGAATACGAAAATTTTACAGAACACCGGACCCAAAATCGTTCCGGATTGTATTTCTTTAGTCAGATTCGGTAGTATGATTTAAATTTTAAGGCCGGACCCTGCACAATTTTGTAATTTTTTTTCCGGATTCCGGGTTTGGCCCGACTCTAATTTATACATCGTAAAATAGGCAATAATTCTTTTAAAAGCTGAAATTGTTATTACGAAAGCACAAATTTTCTCAAAGTGCTTATTAGTTCTGTGTTTTGCAAATACGGTCATTTATAATTCTTGTTGCGTTAACCATATTTTTTTTCTAAAAAAAAAGTTTTATATTGATTGTTAACGAAAAATAAACACAAAAAACAACAGACGTTTATTATACTAAAATTTTTATTTTGTGATAATTAAATATTACAATTGTACTAAAAGATGAGTTCCGTTTGAAATAAAAACGCAATAGAGTGCATCTTTTTGTTTTTACAAGCCACAACAATAAGAGGTACCTCAGTAGAATTTATTCTGTTGATATGTTCTCTATTTTTCTTTTATTTTCTAGAACTTCAAGTTTTTTTAGGTGTTTAAATTTTGTCAATTATGTAAAATAACTTGATCACTGCGACAAAACTTAGCAAAACCTGCTCCTCAGGCTATTAAAGCTGCAATAGATGCCAAAAAAAAAACAGTTAAAAAAATTTAGTATTCATTTGACAATAAAGCGCATGCAAAATGTATAAATATGCAATTTAAAAACTGAAAGTGAACCAACACTTATAGAAATTCACGGTTCTAGCGTAAAACATACCAAACCATATAATCAAAATAAAACTATTATTTTTTTGATGTTTTACTATATATATACCCAGAAGCTCCGTGAGGGGGGGGGTAGGTGAACACTTTGTACAGGGCCCCCATTTGAAGGGGGCCCCCATTTACAAGAAAAATATATATAAAGTGTACCACTTATAAAATAAATGTTTTCTATTAATAATCGCGTGTCTCAAATACATTAAAAAATTATGCTGACCATTTTTATTCATGAAGTTTAGTTTGTTGCATATTTGTGTTAATAAGTTTTAACTGTATAGAAGAAAAATATTTTTTTAAATATTTAAACTTTAACAAAC